>CAJUYG010000689.1:116765-145245 GCA_910591675.1 Galerucella calmariensis | reverse complement strand
CTTTTCAATTTAATTGTAATAAATATAATTAAAGTAACTTGACTATCTGTAATTCTCCACCATCAACAATGACCATAATTTGTTTGTTGTCGATGTGAATTTGAATCTTCTTAGGTTTGAATAAGAAACGAAACTGGAAAAAGTCTTACATTTTGCTTAATGCGTAGGTACATCTGAAAAATATACTGCAGATCAGAGGAGAAATCGACTTATGACTAATGTCTTTGCTATCAAGGCATATTTAATATATTTGGAACACGACTGTTGACTACGTTTTCGGAACACACCCTTTAGTAACTAATCTGGTAACTTTTAGTGGTGTGAGTAAGGCTTTTCAAATTACTCCTCCTGGTTTTTAAATGAACTATAGTATCTTGGACAAGAACCATAATCTACAACAGTGGGATGGCCGAGCGGTCTAGGCATCCGTGGGCTCGATTTTTGACAAGCAGTAGGGTGGTTCGAGTGGTTCGAGTCCGGGCTCGGTATTTTTTTTTTAATTTTAAATGAAATAAATAGATTATATTATATTATTATATGGACAAATCAACTTAGGAAATAAGCATTTCACATATACATATTAATTTGCGGAGTAAAAAGACTAGCATTTCAACATTCAATTTGACAGCTTTTTTATCCGCACACGTACGGATAAGATTTTTTTCCGTACGCGTATGAATAAAGGTCACTTTTCATAGAACTAGTCAGTGCGATATATGTCACTTTCCTATGTGGTCATAGGAAAAAGTATTTTAGGATTTTCTATTTTATTATTATTTATTAAGTATCTTCTTGAAACATAACCAGAATTGATGCGCTCCAATTTCTTGATAAATATATACCTATAATCTATCAGTAAAATTTACGGCGCATCAAAACTTGTGCTACTAAACCATCCAAATGAAATTATAATTTTCACTATCGATGTCCGCCCAAGCGGTCCAAGTCGTTTTGATAAGTCTCCATTTCTACAAATGAAATGTAGGTTGCACGTTCAAATTGAAATATAATTTGGTTCTGATATTCCTCACTGAAAAATGAAATGCTCTCATAGATGACAAAATGTTTCCATTGTACGCGAAATAACAGCATTATAAAAAAATATATTGCATTATACAACCATTTTGTAACACCTTCATAGTGCCGCTTCAATCCCATTTTATAGATGTGACTACATGACACACTATTAAATCATTTTATAGTAGCTGTATAAATGATTATAAAACAGTCGATTAAGAGTCGTTTAAATGTGTATTAAACAGTCATATAAGAGTTGTAAAAACTGTTGATAGAACTGTTATACAACCAAAAAGTTGTATAAAAATGTATATTGTTTTGTAGACCGTTATAAGAATTTTAGTATCCTATAAGAGCTGTTTATACAAACCTTATAGAATTTAAATTGCTACTTGGGTAGGCAAAGGAGAAGTTCTTATTGTTCTCATAAAAACTTCTATAATAAATTTTTATAGTTATAAAAACGGAAAGCTAGGACATTACGAAAATATAAAAAAAATGTGAATAGCATGCAGTGTGACAGTATAATTAATCAGATATTTCCACCGGTTAATGTATTCTAAAATATTTTCCTTTTGCTTCAGATGAGGTGGATGTTATTGGTTACACCAGTACCCAGAGCGATACGGACGATCATTACAGCATCCAATCAGCATCAAGCGACAGCGGTGTAATTATTTCCACTTGCCGTCTTACTCTCTCCGAAATGGAAGTTATGTAGGCAGACAGACCGATTCGAAAACAAAATAACAATACAAAAAAAGTTAAAACAAAAAAGGAAGTGGACACCTCCCAAGCCAGTACAGCCCATCCCGTGACCTAAACCAATTTATCCACCGGGACGTGGCCCAAACCATTTTAGGGATGTGTCCTCCTAGTCAACGAACACAGTCTGTCTTCTCTAGTCCAGCCATTGTGTGACTGACTGTTTTTTTGGGGGATGTTGAATTATAAAGCAAAAAATGTACAATAAATTGGACTTTTAAATCGTACTAATTATAGAATATTAAATATTTACGAAAAAATAACATTTGCTTATAAAAGGGAAGGTTTACGTGCTACTTATTTTATCAAACAATTCTCATTCAACATTTCAAAGTATCTAAGTAAAATAGGCTGTAATAATACTACCACTCTCTGATCAAGAAAATACTTCAAACGTTCTGTTGAACTGAAATTTAAAATTAAATTACATTTCAATTTTTGAAAAATTGTGTTAAAATTAATAATTTTTTTGTTTAGTTTGACTGCAACAATTTACAGCCGATATAATTCACGACTAACTAAAAGTATCTAGCACTTCAATTAAAATTTTTACAAAATGTTCTCACTTTCGACATTTTCTTGTTAATATTGTCTCTGGCTATTTAAGTGAAGAAAAATAACAATTTCAAATGAATTATTATAAACCTTTCAATTTTTTTTAAGACTATCTCTATGCCTTTCGAAATTTGTATATATTGCTGTTGAGCATGAACCCAATACTGGCATAAAAATATTTTTTAGATTGCAGTTTATTTAATAATTACAAAATCCACGATCTAGGAAACTGACCTGACTGAGATGGGATAATGACATATGACATAAAATAAAACCATTTATGTATGATGTATAATAAATTATTACCTAAAAACTGACTTTTGGGTCATTTTCATTATAATTTACTTAGTACTTTTTCTTTTCGACTTGTGCGACTCAGCACAGTTTCTTAGATAGTGATATAGCTATACACATTTTAAAATTTTCCCAGAAAACTTCCTAGGATGTTTCATTTAAAATAAGAAGAAAAATTTCTGTTTGAATATTATCATTGTTTTCTATTTACACTCCGCAATGATCTCTACAAAAACCAATGGAAATCATAGGATGTTCATTGAAACATTGAAGTCAAGATATACTTTGTTGTTGAGTTAAATAAAAAAGCCTTCCTTCTATAAACAATTTTTTTATTGTATTCAATGTTTTGTACGTCAACTAGTTTGTGATCACATAATGTCTGAGCTAATAAGATTATCAATGTATTCACCTTAATAAATTATTATTCATATGTACCTATATTGTACATATTATCAACATGAATCAGATAATAGGAAAGGCTGTAATATTATAAAATACACAATATGTGAACTGAATTTGCATATATATATAATAGTTTTTTTTCAATAATGTCAAAATATATGAACGAAATTTCTGGTTCCGATTCTTAAATTCTTTTTACTTGGTCCATTTTGGGTATTTTATGATGAGACATCCCAGCATTGTAATAAATAGAGGCGATTGACTGCGCCTAAGGGCCGCGACGCATATTTTTCGTTTCCCCATATTTCATCATTAGATTTATTGAGATGCTCCTTTATTCGATTTGTAAAATGTGAATTTCAAAAAAAACATTTTTTATTGCTTCCTCACAATATAATATTAGTCTGATTTTCATAGGCTTTATTATAAGAGTAAATATTCTCAAAGTTAAAATTGTGAAAATGCAGAGTGATACATGTAATATTTCTCTTATGTTCCATTTAAAACACGATTTGGTTCATTAGTTTAATATAATAACATATTTAAGCAGGCATGCGTCTCTTTATTGAATTCACTTACTGGTTGTTAAGAATTTAAACACCTTGCAGATTAAGAATTTATAGATGTCTGTTGGTGCTGGTGTTAAATATCTGGTCCGCTTGTTATTTTAATTCATCCTCCTATTCTGATTTCTATTTCCTTGGTTCTTTTTCATTATTTTAGTTGTTACATTTCTTTTCCATACATTCTGGTAGTACTTATTTTATTCTTGACGGTATTGGCCATACTAATCAGACACCTTGTTTTAAGAGTTTCGGCATTTAACAAGTTAAAATGGTTTCCCAAAAATTCTCCTGTCCTTCAATTATTCAAATTAACAGCCTAGTTTTCAAAGACTTGGAATACTTAAGCTGAAACTAAATTGAACACACTTACACATTATTTTAATTAATTTGTCTTAGTAACAGTTTTTTCTATCAGTGCACCTGCTATTAATACAATTTTGTTTCAAAATTTGATAACATCACAATCATTGTTCATGCTCTTGTTTTATAGATTTGGAATTTGTTCCTATGAACTGAATCCTCTGAAACCTGTCTGTCTGACAGTTAGTATTCCGAGGTCGTGGTGATAGTCACCATTTACTGGTGTTGTTGCTTCACAGAAACGGATAGATTTGACTTCACTCAAATTTAAGCTCAGCTCTTTTTTTCAGCATTCACTGGTGAAATAATGAAAATAGAGTCTTAATCAAATAGCAGCCATTCAACACCACCCATTTTTTTTATTTAATTCCAATATCTTGACGTTACAGCTGCTGTCAGAGCGAAATGTCAAATCACTTTGCGATGAAATATGATGCTAACCAACTTTGATTTTCAATAATACGTTGTACTTCATCCACTTGAGAAAATTAAACTTTTTTTGCGTGAATAAAATAAAATGAGACTTCTAGTCATGACTATTAACGATACCAAGCATATTATTCATACTGAGAATAATGACCAACCATAAAAATATTCAACAACTTGTATTCACCCATTCGAAATTCATTTTAGGCAATTCTGTATGTATTATTTCAAAATGTTTCAGGCTGATTACAATTTATTAGTTAGTAAAAGGAACGCTTCAATTAAACATTTGTTTATTTAACCTCTTTCTATTAATTAGTTGATACAGTCTGTGAGTTTTTGTATTTTTCCTTCATACAGGGTGGGGCACTATGAACGAACTATTCTCTGGCGTCTTAACGGCAAATATAATTAGAAAAAATGAGAAGTAGAATTAAGTAGATTACTTATGACTATAATTTAAAAATATTTTGGAATATACAGGGTGCTCAAAAAAAGCGTGCCGTATCAAAGTTAGGCTCCTTTAAATGGAACACCCTGTATTTTATCACATTTTTGAATTGTACTATTAAAAATAATGTAGGTTCAATAACATTTCCCTATACCTATCTAGTTCAGTTTCCAGGATAAATCGATTTTACATAATTTGTAGACCCGAAAAAATACAATAACTTCAAAATAAAAACGAATAACCACATTTGCTTTACACCATCTCACTAGAAGCTTTCAACATACCGTTTCCAATATTTACTGGTGTGCTATCATATACATGGTGTTTTTAATATGACAGTATAACACTAACCATTTAATACATAAATTTCTGGCTTAATTTAAATGGAACACCCTGTATCTGTTGGGTTTGCTAAACGTGGGAATTCATTACCTTTCAGTTGGTATTAGAGTTGCCTATATCTAACTCTGATAGTTCTCGAGAAATTTTAAATTTTTTTTTTAATATTCAATTATTTGCTGACATCTAGTTTCCTATGACACGATACTCCGATGGGAAGTTTTTAAAAATTTAAAATTTGTTATTTTGACAATAAGTGCTTTGTTGTATGATTTATTATTATTAAATTAAAGGTCTCTTAAATCAGAATTTTATTAAGGTCACTCAATCATCAACTTTGCAATAAGATTAGTAAAAAAACTTAACGCTAACTGGAAGAAAATTTCGTAAATTTTTACGTAATACACTACCCGGAACTTTTAGATGACGTTCCACTAGCTACAGGACAAAAAATGTGGCTGCAGTTAGATGGTGCGTCTGTTGATTAGAGTATAATTGTCCGGCGTTACCTGAACAATATTTTTCCACAAAAATGGATTGGGCGAGGGGCTCCTTATCTTTGGCCGCCAAGGTTCCTATGCCTGACGTTATTAGACTATTTTCTTTGGGGTTACATAAAAAGTATTGTCTACAATACAGAGCCAACCACTCCTAAGAACATGAAGGATAGGATAAGGAGAGCGTTTCAAACAGTAACACCAGAAATGTTAAAGAAAGTGAACAATAAATTTTTTTAAAAAAGGTTCAAATTTGTATCCAACACGATGGGCGTCACTTTGAACACCTTCTTTGAATTTTTTGTACCTAGTTATTTTTTTTATAATTTTAAAGCCTATTGTATCTATATGCCCAAAAATAGTGTACTTACCCTTAATAAAATTCTGATTTAGGAGACCTTTAATTTATCAATAATAAATCATACAACAAAGCACTTACTGTCAAAATAACAAATTTTAAATTTTTAAAAACTTTCCATCGGAGAATCATGTCATAGGTAACTAGATGTCAGCAAATAATTGAATATTAAAAAACAAATTTAAAATTTCTCGAGAACTATCAGAGTTAGATATAGGCAACCCTCATACCAACTGAAAGGTAATGAATTCCCACGTTTAACAGACCCAACAGATACAGGGTGTTCCATTTAAATTAAGCCAGAAATTTATGTATTAAATGGTTAGTGTTATACTGTCATATCAAAAACACCCTGTATATGATAGTATACCAGTAAATATTGGAAACGGTATGTTAAAAGCTTCTAGTGAGATGGTGTAAAGCAAATGTGGTTATTCGTTTTTATTTTGAAGTTATTGTATTTTTTCGGAGGGTCTACAAATTATGTAAAATCGATTTATCCTGGAAACTGAACTAGATAGGTATAGGGAAATGTTATTGAACTTACATTATTTTTAATAGTACAATTCAAAAATGTGATAAAATACAGGGTGTTCCATTCAAAGGAACCCAACTTTTATACGGCACGCTTTTTTGGAGCACCCTGTATATTCCAAAATATTTTTAAATTATAGTCCTAAGTAATCTACTTAATTCTACGTATTATTTTTTCTAATTTTATTTGCCGTTAAGACGCCAGAGAATAGTTCGTTCATAGTGCCCCAAACTGTATATGAAGATCTAAATAAGTTCAAGAAACA
Source organism: Galerucella calmariensis (assembly GCA_910591675.1). Classification (NCBI taxonomy): domain Eukaryota; kingdom Metazoa; phylum Arthropoda; class Insecta; order Coleoptera; family Chrysomelidae; genus Galerucella; species Galerucella calmariensis. The sequence goes on along the minus strand of CAJUYG010000689.1, from coordinate 138,412 downwards.
AAATTTTCGCACATGCTGTATTAAACTGATTGAAAATATAGTGAGGATTTATCTTGAGCGCCAGTGAAAAAGGGTAAAATGATTATTATAGTTTTCCTAAATTTACCATATTTTTTTCATTATATTATCACTGTACCTGCATTATTTTATAGATTTATTTTTATAATTATTTCTTCAAATAAAATTATTCCTGTTTCTTAATATTTTGGTATCATTTTACTTTTATGATATTATTATCGCTTCAAAATGTTTTCCTACTTATCTCATCTAGGAAGAATGAATTTGTTTTAAAAAAATGAAAATAAGTGTGAATAAAGCAGTGTTATTTTCAATTCACTAACTATGTATTGATAATTTTTGCAATAACTGTAGCAAATTTATATAATAAATTGATAGTAGGTAAATTATTCAACAAGCATATAATGATGGCTATTATTCACGATGGTGCGTTCAAGTCGCGAGCCGCAGGCGAGTGACATGAACACCTGAGTGAATAATATTCATTATATGCGAGTAGAATACTATATGTTGTCCACGACTATGATTTACCTGTTTAGGTATAAATTTTTTTGTCAAACTAAAACAGGTATAGTTTATTTCAAAAAACTATCAGTTACTAATAATTACTTCTAATGTCATTGAACAGATTATATATTTAATAAGTATTCAATTCACTGTCTGATCACTTTCCATATTAAATTTCCGGGTAATATCAATTAAACAGTGAAGTTATTGAAATTCTTGCAATTAGCAATAAATTATTTGAAACGTCACATTCGCTTTTGACTTACATAAAAAACTGCATATAAAACGATCTATGTATTCAACCTCTTGATACTGTTGCATATATTGTCATAGCCTGATGGTTAACGGCTCTGACTAGGTGAAGTGAGGAATTTCAGGCATAGGTTCGAATCCCGTCACGAAAGTGGAAATTTTTATTTAATATATTGTGTCAAGATTTATTGTTGAAAAATTAATTTCAACTTTCGAGTTATGGAATGATAGGCCTTTGAAATTGAATCTGTGAAAAAATTTATTTTTTCGTTTTTGTTGTACCACTGCAATTATTCAAGCGCGCGCAACTAAACTATAGCTATCTAACTAACCCTTATTTCAAATTATCTACACTCAGAAAAATAATTAATTCCTGTTAAAAGACACCCTTATCACCCCATTCAGTATGCTTTATATTGACTTTTATGTAACTGATTGAAATGTCTTTAATCTGAATTTATAATAAATGGTCGTACTCTGTTTCAATTGTATACAATCCTAAACAGAAAATTGCTAACAATATTCTCTTCCTATTCAGTCACACTTGAATTAATATAATTGCTTCTTATTTATATAGTGTAGAGCTAGTTGGCAAATAGTATAACCATTTTACAAGCTTTTCCGAAAAACAAATACATTCTTCTAGGTACTCTAAGATCATACTTTTCATTCTAAATACTACATAACAGTTGCTATGCAACGATCTTATCTTCCCTAAACTAACTGTTCTGTATTTTTTATATAATGGAATTAAAATGAAAGATATTTTGAATCATTCTACAAAAAATTTAAAAGAGATATTATGAAAGGATGGTGAAGTGGATGGAAAATCTCAAACATTCGATCACGATCACGATTCGAACATTCTTTCTTGAGTGAACGAATCTAGAAATAAGTAAAAGAAATATACCCTCCATTTCACGCCTAGGGTAACACTATTGGACCTAAAATTTCAGTTGTTTTTGAATTTACCACAGTGGATGATTTTATACGCCTCTGGATTTTCATTCTATTAAATGTAGATATATAGACTTCTTCATGATTCAAAATATTTTTGATTGGGATAACATGTCAAGGACAAAGCAAAGGTTATTAACAAAGTATTGAAGCGATCGCGGGCCCAACCAAGCTCCTGTATATAAAAAAGGAGTAGGTTATATGTTTAATTATTGTATAGTGAATAAATTTGTAGGTGTTGCAGATAAATCAACCAAAAAATCGGCCATGGCCATTCGTATTAACTTTACATAATTTATTTTTATATGTATTCTGTGACAGATATTTTGGTGGTGATTTATTTGGTACATTCTGTACATTTCAAAGTGAGATAGAATAAGATCTGCACGCACGCGTGCCAATTAATTATACACAGTAATACGGAAAGGTCTAACGTCTAGTCTTTTGAAACAGCTACAAGAATAAGATGCTTATTAAAATCAAAGATATACGCGCCAAAACATTTTATGTATAAAAATATCATTGTTCCTCATTGATTGGAAATAAAAATAAACTGGCTTTCAGTTTTTAATTTATAGTATGATGAATATAACAAAATCGGGGTGATAATGTAAAGGAGATATTCCTATAAAAACTGGTGTTTCAAATTATTTTAAAAAGTCAGAATGGGGGTCGCGATGATTGATTTTATATATTTTTTTTCATTTGCTGTTCATTTTATGAAGATTAACAATTTTGAGATGCGATTTGTTGCAATCGGCAGAGTAAAAGTTGTAGTTTAATAGACCATACAAGCAAAACTTACAAGATTTATTGTTGAAATATTAATTTTAAATTTTGTTTTGAGTTATAAAAGGATAAACCTTTGGAATTTAATTTGTGATTCAATTCATTCCTCAATTTCCGTTGTACTACTGCATATGTACAAAAGGAGCAATTATTCAAAAATATCATTGTTCCTCATTGATTGAAAAAAAATGAACTGGCTCTCAGTTTTCAATTTATACTCTATTAGACGGTAGCTCATGCCACATGCATTGCCTCGGAATCACTACCTAGCATACTTTCATCACACTTTCTCCGTCATCTTCTCCCTTCTACCACTCCTACCTCTCATGTCATATCAAGTCTCTTCCCTCAATCGTGCTCTCCACTACGCCACTTACATCCACTCATTCCAGCCCCCTCTTAACATTATCTACACCTTGTTCTCCGAATACACCGCATCCCCTAGTTTCTTCTCCAGCACTTCCTCGTTCTTCCAGCATCTAAACACATGTCCCACATCATCCTTCACTTTGCAGAAGTGAAATGGGCTCTTACCTCTCACCAATTTCATCAAATGTTTCCGTTGGACATTTTGAAACCCAAATAGTGAATAATCAAAAATCAAAACCAAGTGTCTGGTAGTAGATATTAAGTAGATGACATGTTCGCTATATGACTCAGTATACCTGAATGATCGTTTAACAAATATAAATGAAGGAATAAAATATAGTTGTTCCTATCAATAAAACATCTACAGGGTATGAAACAAGTGTTTACTGTAAACCAACACACACAAAAAGGTATTTGAAATTAGAATATATAATCATTTTATGAGCGTAAAAAAAGGGATGGTAAAATATTCATACGATAGGGCCAAGACCATTTGTTTTGATGATTATAAATTTACAAAGGAGAAAACTCACTAAAATCAGTTTCAAATAATAATTACCCAACAGAATTTATAAACAAACAGATTAGGAATATAGAGAATGGTTCATTGTTAAAACCAATAATAATAATTCAGCTAACATAATTATTAAAAACCTTAACAATACCGTATGTTGATTGGGCAAAATTTGAGGAAATTTACAATCAATTCGATATTCTAGCTAGCTGTAAATCTACCAAAACATTGGGATCTATACTAACGAAAACTAAATCAAAATGTTAAGAACAGTCTGCAATATATCAGATATCTTGTGAATGAGACAACTTTTGTTAAGGTGAAACATCTAGATCGAATCGAGATCGAATAAATGAACAGAAATAGTATATTAAGTATTAAGAACGGTAAGGGTTGTTTACCGGTCGACAGCAATGTTTGGAGATTGAACGTAGCGAAGCCTTCAATTTTGCTGGATATCGGTATTACCCTTAACGTTCGAGATGCTTTTACCATTTTTTACGCGATCGTATTGAAATAAAGTTCGAATAAAATAGGTAATTTAAACTTCTTCGAAATGAACGAAATGTCAAAGTGACATTTATTCTTCTCGATCAGTTTAAAATATAATTTGAATTTTGGTGAAATTGTTTTTATGCTATTTATTACTTTTTATATTGTTCCGTTCGGTTCTGTTCATAAAAAAAATATAGATTTTTATTTTTTTTGTTTCGTCTGTGTAATGAATGAAGTTATATATTATTCAGGACCATTTAAATGTATGTAGGGCTAAGACGTCGGTTAGTAATTTACTTACCGAATTCTGAACGGTAAGTAAATCACTTACCGACGTGTTAGACTTAGAAACCAGTAAACACAACCTACCGTCCTGACAACCGATGCTGTAAATAAACAAATAAGATCGATCGCGCAAAAAAAGTATTTGGTTCTTCAAGTCAGCATCATATTTATGGGTTTTGATGCACAGAATATTGAGAGACCATGAGACTAAAATAGTGAAACACGAAAAATCAAAGAATGTGCGTTAATACAACTAAATGCGAATTATTGTGTAGCCAGTGTTTCAGAAGAATGTATTCAAATTTGGTTTCCAATGATAGAAAGAGAAATTTCCAATAATCAATTACCTGCGTTATCAGGATAGTATCATAAGTTTTTATCCAGGTTTTCTTATGATTTATCATTGGAATTGTTGTTAATTGATACACCCTTCAATACACAAAATCACAAAAGGGATTTACACATTTTCAAAACAAAAATAATCATATCACAAACATTTGAACACTAAACGACTCTTATCAAGGACATTTCCAAAATAAGCAAAAAGGCGCTATCTCACTAAAATAGTTCCTGGAGCGTGTACTCACTGGGTCCTATGCCTAGTACGCTATTATATTGTTAGAACGTCATACAATAATAGTATATTAACTACAAATTGTCAAAAAAACGTCATTTCAGTCACGAGTACCTCATGGCCCGGGTGACTAAATATGTCTTTGACACCAGGTGCTCACTAAACTTTTCCTACGACCGCAGGAAAAAAGAAAGCATAATTATATTCTGTTATTTTAATTACATTAACAAAATGACAAACAATGACTGACGTGTCATTGAAAAATAAAATGACACAGAATTACAAAATTATCGCGGAATATTAAATATAAATTACAGATGATACACTTAATGTGACGTTTAAGGATGACAACGTATTTTCTTGATCTGACCAGGCTAGGGATCTCTGTAGGCGCGAGGGGGCTGCTAAAATTTCTAATTTAGTGAAAACTAACGTCGTTAGTGGTAGTTGCAGATTCTTTCACAAATATCAGCGCTGACATCATAACCTGACAAGTCTGACAGCTGCAGATCAAAGTTTTACAACGTGTATCGTGAGTTTGTCCGTTTTTCGTTTTTAAAAACTATTTTTCTTATTTGTGTGTGTGTGTAAGTTGAGTATTCGTAGTTGGTTAGTTGGTTTTTATTGTTTATAGTGGGACTTTTATTTCAAGAGACAATTTCGAGAATTTGTATTGTGAAAGACTGTAATGTGAGGTGCACCCGATAAGCTCTATCTTTATAAAAAACACGTTTTATTGAATGAAAAGTGACAGAAGTAGTTATTCTCCCATACAGCTTTGAGCTTCCCAGTTGAATATTTATTTTTCTTCATGTTTGTCATTGAAATATGTAAGAAAACGTTTCATTTATTGTATATTTTTTTACCCAATAAAATATATAAACTTGATGATTATTGCTTTATTTTTCTCACTTCAGGCATTATGGTCCATTTTCTGACACTTCATTTGATTTTACTTGACTATTTGATTGTTATTATTGTAATATCAATCTAATGTTGAGTAACTTCAAATGAAACATCAAAAAATAGACCATAAATGTCATTTTGCAAAGAAAGTATAATTACAGTAATTTTGAATATCTTCTTTTTCGGCTGCTAGCGAAGTTCACAACCATCATTTGTGCTGAGGTACTGACGGGACTCTCAAGGTGGCGCCACCCTTACAAAGAGAGGGCGCCACGGGTCAGTTTCCCATCTATAAGTATTTTTTTATTATACCTGCATCATAATCGCTGATAAAAAAACGCAAAAGCGTGCTTAAAAGGCCGATTAAAGCACATGTGCTCTATAAAGTCACCTTGGTAACAATAAAAAATATTATACTGTCAACATTTTGTGAAAACTGTCAATTCCGTAAAAACCTTCGAAAATAAAAAGGTATCGTTAGGTGCTGTTACGAAAAATTTGCGTAGTTCCTTATCTGTAAACACCCAGGACCTTTCAGGCTCATGTCCTTTGTTTGTGCTTTCCATAAAAGCATGTAGTTTATGAAAAGAAGCAATGTTCACCCCGTGTTTGATTCGCAGCATCGTTTGCAGTTTGGAGTGAATGCACCACAATGATGACGACTTGTAAAGACTTGACTATAATGAAACTTCGTTAAATGAGGGTCCGGTAAGGTTCGCGACCCTCGGAATTTTGCAACGATTTTTTTTTAATAGAAAGCCCTATTGCTATAGAACGTTTTAATAAAAAAAAATTCTTGGATTATCCAGTTTTGAAAGAGAAAATCGCAATTGAAAGTACCAAAAATCCGCAATTTTTTTAAAATATTGGACAATTTTTGACAATTCTGTCTTGATGTCGGATGGTCACAAATTTAAGAAAGAGCGGAGAATGGGCAATGTTGCCAGCTTTCATTTCCGTAGCTCGTTACGGCTTGGAAATAACACCAAGATTTCAGATGTATCTTTTCACATATAACACCGATATACTTACTATCTTTATGATCTAAAATGTATGTATTGAAAATGTACTTTTTTGGACATAATATTGTATGTTCCACAGGTACTAACTTGGTACGTGTATATTTTATGACGTTAGAGTAAAAATAAAGAACTATGTATATTTGGTTGTGATTTTTAGTTGAAAATTAACGTTAAATGTCCCGATAAGTGGGTATATTTCGAGAAGGGGAAGGGAATAAACATGTATGCATATACACATAGATTCAAAAGTTTTGCATCACCCTAAATCTCCAAAAAAAAAATGTGTTCATTATAAATGGATCAGAGATTAATCAAATAATTAGTTTCAATAAAAAAAAAACGTGCATATTTGTCAAAAATTTTTATTATCCAATAATAAACTTGCTTTAAACATAAAAAAGTATTCTTAGAAATTAAATAAATTAAATACAAATTGATTCTTTTTAAAGGTTGAGTGAGAACCTGCATGAGAACTTTTAATAAAGAGTATTTCCACCTCTAGAATTCATGCAAGCTTGAAGTCGCCTGCCCATGCTGTTTACCAAATTATTGATATTCTGTTGAGGATTATTTCGCCATTCTTCTTGGGTCGCATGAACAAGCTCTTGTACACTCCTGGGTGGATTTCTGCGTGCTGCCACTGCCCTGGCAAGCATGCTCCAAGCATGTTCTATGGGACTCATGCCAGGAGATAGGGCAGGCCAGCTCAAACGATTGATCCCTTCAGTTTCAAGATACTCATTTACAGCTCTGGTCCGATGAGGTCGGGCGTTATCGTCAATAAAAACGAAGGAATTGCCAACAGCTGCGCGCCATAGTCTCACGTGAGGATGTAGAATCTCTCTGAGATACCTATCACCAGTCATCGTTCCCTCCACATGGATTAATTCTGTGCGATCATTCAACATGATACCAGCCCAAAACATAGCGCTTCCTCCTCTGAAGGGCGGCACGGGGCGAGCATGGGCAAGCTGAGCAACTCTCGTTGGATCCCGCCACACACGTATTCGATGGCTATCTTGTACCAAACAAATCCTTGTCTCGTCGGAAAAAAACACCGAATTCCAAAATTCTTCAGGCAAGGCCGGGTGTTCTTGAGCCCACTGTAGTCGGCGAACTCTGTGCTCAGGTTGTAGTCTGGGCACTCTTATTGGTCGGCGACACCTCAAACCTGTCGCAAGTATTCGTCTTCGTAATGTCGAGATCGATACTTGAACTCCCAACGCATGTCTCATATCTCTTTGGAGTGCTGGTATTGCCATGGTTGGGTTTCTTCGGATAGTTAAGTGGATATAGCGGTTCTGCCGCTGATTGGTAACACGCCTTCTACCGCTTCTAGGTCTATCACGAAGAGAATTGGTCTGGAGATACCAGTTCCATACACGAGACACATCACTTTGCCAAACGCCAACTCTGTTTGCCACGAACCTTTGAGAATGACCTTCTTCAACTAAAGCCACTATTCTTGCACGGTCAATCTCACTTATGACTTGACGATTCATGTTTGCACTTAAAATCGTAAAAATCAAATGCCTTGAATGTTAAAATGATCGCACTTAAAATGTTATCTTACAAAAAAAACTGTAAACATATGTATATTGCAAAAAATATGAAACATATTGAAATGGTAAACATTGATAAACAAGCAAACAAAAAATTGTTAGCGCAAAAAAATTCCTTCGCATCCGAAGAAGGTGATGCAAAACTTTTGAATCTATGTGTAGATAGACATAAATATAAAATGATTTTTATTCCATATCATGATGTTTTCCAAAAAGGGGATGGGAAGTCAGTATGCTTATCTATCGATGAATTTCATAATTCAACGATCTGGATTGATTGATTGATATCGCGAGCGAAGCGAGCGCGCCGGGTCGACGTTTCGCAATTCGCGCGCGCGAATTGCGAAACCTCGACCCGGCGCGCTTTCATGTGGAATACAAATAATTCTTAGACACTTTTTCGAGAATGGGAAGGAAATAAACATGTATGTATATAGATAGACATGAACATGTTTTCCAAAAAGGGGAAGGGAAGTCAGTATGCTTATCAATGAATTTTATAATTCAAAGATCTGGATTGATTGATCGATGTCGCTAGCGAAGCGAGCGCGCCGGGTCGCGAAACGTCGACCCGGCGCGCATCCATGTGAAGTGAAATACAAATTACACACTTTTTCGAGAAGGGGAAGGGAATACATCTCTTCACCTCAAATTGACTGACTTCATGGGATTTCTACCAGAGCAAAAAAAAATTATCATAATTCAACACATACCGCTTCCCCACCAACTGACACAGATCAAAGTGTAACTGAAATATCATTAAATACGGAGCAAGAGAATAAGAAAAAAATTGTTAACCTAACTATTATATAAATTTTCATGGTTATAAATGCAAATAATTTTATATTGTGATATATTCATGTAATCTATTACAATGTATTCAGCTGAAAGAAAATTAACACCATTTGACAACGCCGTTAGGAAGTATCACCTGATCCTAATTTGTGAACTTATGATATCTAGACATAAGCTCTGACATAAGATTTTAGTGTGTAATTTTATAAGCTTAAGTGTCAAACGAAAATATCAATGCTTACGAATATTTATAAAAATTGGCAAAATTTAATTATTTTCTTCCGATTTTTTGTGTGAAACAGACTGACATTTAGTTCAAGATAATAACCTTTACTGTTTAAAGTGAAAATATTTATCGTAAAATAGCATGAATTGGTGTTGAAAAAGTACAATTTTTTGAACTAAAATCGTGATTTTTGAAGTAATTACTGGATGATCCAGCGAAATTTTTGTTTTAATCTGCTTTATTTAAGGTAAGCTTCCAAACAAATCTAAAATTAACATAAAATTCCGAGGGTCGCGAAGTCTACCAGAACCTTAAATGATTGCTATTTTCAATAATAAATTGCTACCTACCATTTTGTTCATATACGCAAGCATTAACGTTTCATCGATCACCGCCTGGTTGGTTGTGACCATCCATTTCGTAAATTTTTCGTATTCCTTTAGATACGCTTCCTTGGATTTCTCGGGGATTAACCTCCCTTCAGCTTGTTCGGCTAACAATCTAATGACAGATGACCTATCCTCGTTTTCGATCATTGTATATTCATCAACACACATTTCACATGCAAATTATTGTTCTATTTGACATAACAAAGTACTCATGTCAGATCAATAATTAAAGTCATGACATTTAGACTTTGCGTTTCTCGGGTTAATGATGTTGCCAAGGAAACTTTAAAAAAAGGATAATGCCATGAATAATTATTATGAAAAAGGAATTTCAATTTCGTTTTTATAAAATCATAATCTGAGTATTTTTCAGACTGCGGTGCAAGTATAATAAAAAATAGCGTATGATACACGTGTATATAAGCGCCTTTCAAGCACTACTCCGTTAAAAGGCACTCGGCTTTGCCTCGTGCTTCCAAACTCGTCGTGCGTGCTTAAAAGGCTTGCTTATACACTTGTATCATAATATACTATTTTTATCCATGGATCTGACGCGTCTGTCATAAGTTTTTAAGAAATCCTCAAAATGAATAATGTTTGTATTGAGTCGGTTGATTTCGGCATGATACTTATACCAAAGTCTATATATTCCAATAAGTCCGGTCACTCCTTTGTTCGTCGGAAAACGCCGGCATTTTTTGCGGGGAGTCGTAAATCATGTGCGACACCTGTTTTTGCTAGTCATTTGGTAGTATACGAGGTGACGGACGGTGAATTCATTTGTGAAGGAATTTACCGGGTGCAATTAGAAAATATGTTGACTTTATTCTTGTTTTGAAAAATATTGGCAATTTATATAAATTATATGTAAAAAATAGCTACTATTATTGCTAAGTAACTTTTTAGAAATTTTGCTTAAACCGAGGAATGGAATGAAAAAAATCATAAACATAGACTTCAATAACGTATATCCGAGCTTATATCTTATAATACTTAATAACTAATACAGAATGATCAGCGAATGAACATTTGTGTTGATATAATCATTATAAAAGAAATAACACAGTTTAACATCTACTTGGGACAAAACGAATACAAATGAACAATTATTTAGGTCCATTTGGAGTGTACTCTGTAGCGTTGTATTGAATAAATAAATAAAAATAATGAAATATTAACAAACAAATAAGTATTATGTACATTAAAAATTAATAAATTCTTTAATAGCTATAAATTTTTCAAGATTTTCAATTTAGGATGTCATTTATTCTTTCTAAAGGTCCTTAGTGAGGAATTTGCAAATTTCAGTGTATAATAGATTCGCACCCTTGTATATAGGGACAGCAGGTATTCCCATGGGAAGTTTGGGCAAGGATGCGAAAATGCGATAGTAGACAACTTGGTCTTCAAGTTCATTCCTTTCCCCACATCATCCTGCACACATGAATCATTGAAATTTTCAGTGAATATATTTTCTAAGGAAATCAGATATTCACTGAAAATTTTTGGAGGAACTGTCAATCCTCCAAACCGTCCCTGCTTACTACCTTCAAAGACTTTTTTTCGCAGAATGATGTGGATTGGTCACAACCTTCCTTATTGCAAAAGTTTAGGCAAATATCGCATTTGTGTTTAACAAAACACTTTTGCAAAAAATATCCACCCACATAAACCAGGGCATTTCCTTCTTCTGTGGACAAATCCTGATAGTCTTTCCTTTTTATGTCCAATATTAGCTGACCATATAATAAGCAGTACTAAATTCCGGCATAGTAAAAATCATAAAATGACTTGGATATCACCAGACCAAAATGTGTATTCCCAAATAGACCACATACTGGTAAACAAAAGAAAACAAACATCAATAAAAGATATCAGAACATACAGAGGAGCGTGTGCAGACTCCGACCACTTCTTGGTAATGGCTAAAATAAAACAAAAAATAAGGAAAACATCTGATATACATTATAAAAACAAGAAATGGAACGTGGACAAGCTTAAAAATGAAAATATAAGAGAAGAATACGCAACACAAATAGAGAACCTCCTATCACAAGGCGAAAGCCAACAAGAAACAGTAAAGTCTGAATGGAGCAACATAAAGAAATGTTTGGAAGCTGCAGCGGAAACACAGTTAGGTACGAAGAAAAATGGGAAAAGACAAGAGTGGTTTGACATGACATGCAATAATGTGGTAGAGAAGAAAGCCAAAGCAAGATTAAAATGGATAAAAACTAATAATCTAGAGGACAGGAATGAATACGAAAAAATAAAGAAGGAAAGCAATAAAATAATTAGAAAGAAAAAACGAGAGTGGATAGATAATAATATCAGAGAAATAGAAAGAGAAAAGTCGAGAGGAAATACGAAAGGCTTCTATAAAAAAATTAACGAAAGCAATAAGACGTATAAGGGCAAAACAAAAGGAATTAAAAACAAGGAAGGAAGGCTGACAGAAGAAGAACACCAGTATAAACAAACATGGGTAGATCACTTTAGGGAACTATTAACGGAACCAAATTACTTGGATGAAGATGAAGTGGTAACAGATGATAATAACCAAGAGACATTGCTAGAAGAACCAACAATTGAGGAGGTCGTGGAAATAATAAATAAGAGCAGAAATGGAAAAGCACCTGGAAAGGATGGAATAAACATAGAACTAATTAAATATGGAGGGAATACTCTACATAAAAGAATATATTATCTGATTAAAAAAATATGGAACGAGGAAAGGATGCCGGAAGAATGGGAAATTGGACAAATTGTCACTCTACATAAGAAAGGAGACCAACATGAATGTAAAAACTACAGAGGAATCACATTATTAAACGTTGCCTACAAAATATTATCTGCGTTAATTAACAGGAGACTTGTAAAAAATACAAAGGAAGTGATAGGGCAATACCAATGCGGCTTCACAAAGGGCAGATCAACAACTGATGCTATACACACATTAAAACAAATAATGGAAAAAGCGCATGAATACAGATTAGACATCGAAATGCTCTTCATCGATTTTCAACAAGCCTTCGACTCAATAAACAGAAGTGAACTCATGAAAGCATTAAAAGAACAAGGAGTAGATGCAAAATTGAGAAGGCTAATCAAAATGACCATGAATGAAACAAGGATCAGTATAATAACGCAAAAAGGAGAAACAGATCAATTTATGATTAATAAAGGGGTAAGACAAGGTGACGCATTGTCCACAACGCTATTCAATCTATCATTAGAACATACAATGAGAAAACTACACAAGGGTACCTTAAGGTCAAGTGGCAGCCAAATAATAGCCTATGCGGACGATATCGTGCTTATAACCAAAAGAAGAAAAATCATGGAAAATATGCTAAAGGAGATAGTCACAGAGGGAGGGAAAATGGGGCTAAAAATAAATGAAAGTAAAACTAAGCTAATGAGAATTGGAAACCTAAGCCAAAAAGGAAAAATAAAAATCAACGATTATGAATTTGAAGAAGTTAAAAAATATAAATATTTGGGGGTTATGATTAGCAACACTGGAGATAGAACCACTGAAATTGAAGAAAAGATACACGCTACAAATAGAGCCTACCACGCAAATAAAAAGCTACTTAAAAGTAAAATTTTAACGAAGCAAACAAAATTAAATATATATAAAACGATAATAAGGCCAATCATGATGTACTCAGCAGAGACAATGACGTTGACAAAGAAGGAAGAGGAAAAATTAAGAATAACTGAGAGGAAGATCTTGAGAGCAATATTGGGACCTGTAAAAATAGATGAAAATGAATATAGAAGTAGAACAAATCGTGAAATTTTGGACGAAATGAAAGGCGAAGACATTGTAAAAAGAATAAAAGTACAACGAGTTAAATGGCTAGGGCATGTATGGAGAGAAGGAGCTAAATCAGTAACATACAATATCTTGCAGTGGAATCCAGGAGGAAGGAGGAGACGCGGTAGACCCAGGTCAAAATGGCAAAATGAGGTAGAGGTGGACCTTAGTAGAGCAGGAGTAACAAACTGGAAAGAGAAAACAAGAAATAGGAAATTATGGAGAAACATAAGTGAAAGAATTTAAATGCATAACGGGGACTGATCCACCCCAATTAAGCGGATCTAGAAAGCAAACGCGGCATAACCCCACATGGGGTGTCAAGCCATATATATATATATATATATATTAGCTGACCATTTTTTTTCTTGGCCGTCGTAAACAATGATCCTCCCTTTTTCAATAAATCTGATAATCGTTTATGAATTGCAGTATTGTTTCTACACGAATCCACGCAACAATAATTTCCATAAGAATGCACCGCACACAATCAAAAACACAGCAGATAACGTTCGCACAAATTAAAATTCAAGATCACTTTCTTGGGCGCACCCGATACAACGCTCTGCTACACCACCGTGTAAGTCAAACAGAATTGAAAAATCAATAAATCCCACATCAGATGTTGGTTTTGCCGGTGAGACGGTGGGTGTCGGCAGGAGGGGGATTCTCGCATCGTCGAGAGAGTGGCCGGACTTATTGGAATATATAGACTTTGCTTATACCAAGAAACCTGTGCATCAGACAGTACGCCTAATAAATATATCGTTGACGTTAAATTCCACAAATGTCACAAACTACACATACAATAATTGTGTTTCCAATTTCAATTGATAAATTATTATAAAGCTGGTGCTGTTTTTGTTTGGATTTTTGTTGATTGTATAAAAATTTGTAGTCAAGAAATAATCTTCATAAATATAACACGGCTTTAATAAGTTGTCAACTATTTTTATTGCTGCTAAATTTCTCTAATGAACTAGTGAATAAATGTTTGTGAGAACTCAAGTGATGAGTAAATTTGATATGAAAAAGATAGAAGACCTTTTTGATAAAACTGTGTATAAATATCGTGTCCCTCGTCGTTCCTGAACATCGGATAGCATTCAAAGAGCACAAATCCTTTAATATATCTGGGTTCAGTGGAGTCACGAGTTTTTGTCTTATTTTGTGAAAAAGTCGATAGAACTCACCTATTTTGGGGATTATCTGTCAAAAAATCTGCGCGCTATTTCCAGAGGTCCTATATTTTCAATAAAAACATAAATGTGTCACACTATACAAAAAACTGAAAAATGATATTTTCTTTTTTACTTTCAGAAAAAACTACTTCACTTTCTTTCTTACTTTGATTTAAATATAATATTTTATAAGGTATATATTTTTTATTGAAAGTGTCATAAATGATGATGATGGGGAAATAATAAGAGGGTGCTTAACTGAAAATAGATTCGTTAATGATTATCAGACCGTTAATTCTAAGGGAACACATTACTTCGCACCGTATTTCATTAAGTTTAATAGTGTGCTTGCTGTTTGTTAAAATATTTGAAGTAATGAACCTAAAAATGTACCCACCTTCAGCTTATTGGAACTTTAGTTCTTTACGCCAGGTTATGTTTGAGCGACCAGGGTTCGCGACGCAAAAGATCTGACCGTTACGCGTTACGTTACGCTACGTTATGTTACGTTGCTTCGTTATGTGCCTTGCTTGCGTGCTTGTGCCTCCTTAGTCTCTCTCGTTTACGAAGCAGCGATTCATAATAATATGCTCCTGCCGGGATTCGAACCCGGGCCGCCCGCGTGCAATGCGAGCATTCTACCACTGAACCACCGATGCTATATTTAAATTCTATGCAAAGCTGGTATTCGCAGTGCCGGTGATCTACTTGAACTTGTTCGGATCAATTTTTACTATTATTTCAATAATTTTTTTTGCGCGATTAAGGGGTCTAGCACATTTACTTTTCGAAATACAGGGTGTTGAAATTTTGGAAACTTGAATGTTTTAATTCGATAACTTTAAAATGGATGGATAAATTGATTTGACATTTGGCAGGTTGTTTTTAAATGTAAAAGGGCATATTTTGAAAAAAATTGTAGTTTGTGCAACTAGTGTGGATATGATGGCCATATCGCATGAGGACGAAGTTTGAGCACGACGCCGTAGGCGGAGTGCTCAATCGTTCAAGTGCGATATGGACAATCCACACGAGTCGAGCAGCATATTTTTTCTACGACCCACTCAAGAAAAATCTAGAAAATAAAAATTTCTATAAACTGTAATACTTATAACTTCAAATTAAAGATTTTACAATTCAATTTTATGTTTCCACTAATTTTGTGGTAAACGTACAGTTCTTGAATGTCCAATTTGTATAATGCTACGGTTTCATTTTTTAAATATACGATGCTGTTATAAGTAGATGTTGCCAGTCGGACTCCCTCATGAAGGGTACCGTACCATTATCTATAATAATAAATATTCTGCTAAATATTTCAAACGTCTACCTGTTGTTGTTATTATTATCAAGCAGAATAATTATTTTTAAAAATAAAAGTAACAATTAAAAAAAAACTTTTTCACGGGAATCGCACCCGGGTCTACGGCGTGAGAGTCTGGATTGCTTACTACTCGACCACTGAGAAATATGAAAATTGTTAATCTATAACGTCAGGTGTACCTATTACATAATTTTATGAAATCTAAGGTCCCCTTAAATACCCATTTTATTCTGTTTTAAGTATTTGTTGGTAATTTGTACGGATTATTTCTTCTAAGTTTATCTTTGTAAATGAATATTCTTGATCCAGTGCGCTTCTATGAGAAACTTTTTTTGGCAAGTTATTTTGACGTTTTTTTTAAATTGAAAAAAGATGAATGACGGATAGTAAACTCGAATGCTGATTGGTGGATTTCATATACGTTCTAGGATGTATATGAAATCATATCTGTTTAGTTAACTGATGGCCTACATTTCCTTTTTTGTAAACTGTGCAGAATAGTAGTTTGTGCAACTAGTGTGGATATGGACAACCCACACGAGTCGAACATTATATTTTTCTACGATCCATTCAAGAAAAAATCTAGAAAATAAACATTTGAATATACTGTAAAATAAATATAACTTGAAATTAAAAATGTTCAACAATTTTATTCATAATCGTACCAATTCAATTTTATGTTTTCACTAATTGTTTGTGATAAACGTACAGTTCTTAAATGTACAATTTGTACAATGCTACGGTTTCCTTTTTTAAATATACGATGATGTTATAAGTAGATGTTGCCAGTTGGACTCCCTCATGAAGGGTACCGTACCATTATCTATAATAATGAATATTCTGCTAAATATTTCAAACGTCTACCTGTTGTCGTTATTAATATCAAGCAGAATAATCATTTAAAAATAAAATTAGCAGTAAAAAAAAATTTCCTCACGGTTAATCGAACCCGGGTCTACCGCGTGAGAGTCTGGTATGCTTACTACTCATCCACCAAAGAATATGAAAATCGTTTATCTATAACGTCAAATATATTACATGATTTTTTCTTGAAAGGAACTAAAGTTCCTACCGTGTGTCCCGCGACACGTTCTACCTTTTATTTTCCTTTTGTTACTTAAATATATAAAATTATGAACATGTGAATACATATTTGGAAAAGTGATACTTTCAATGATATTGTGAAGAAAATAATAATACAGTGCGACACATTGAAACTGATTTTGTATGAAATATTCAGTCAAAAAGGGATGGTTGGAATGTGAAAAAAATTGTTTTGGATTCTTTTCTGGAAATTCTGAATAACCCGCAAATATTTCGGCGTACCTATAAACTTTAAAATAAAAGAGTACTATCGGTTTTTTGCAAAATCAGTCAAAAACTCGTGGCACTGTATAGTTCCCCGGAACCATATGTCCCATTGGGGACTTTATGCGATGGAAGTAGCACTTGTTGTAGTCATGCAATAAGTAACCTTATAGCAACAAAAATATAATCAAAAATACGGCAGAAATACTTTTGATACTCACAACTCAATTTAGCAAGATTGAAATAGATATTATAGCAAATCTTCAACAATACTATGAAATATAACCATTGTAAATAAACCAACCGCTCAGAAAATTTGCGTAAATTTTACTACAAAACTATATTATAAACAAAAATATATATTGTGGCTGTTTTGGTTATAGGCTGACAGAACTTTAATGTATCTAATGCTCCTTGTAGGTTAAAATTGTCTTTTGAGTAGGATTTAATTAACCACCCCTAGCACACAACATGATAGATTTTCGCACTGTTGGTCCTACAAAAAAAAGTTCTTTACCACATTCTACATAGAAAGGTTGTACTCCTGAATTTTCAGGGTAACAGTGCTAAAACTGAAAAAAAATATTTAAACATCTGCACCTTACATCAGTTTGCTGAATTTTATGGAAGGCTTTATTTGTATATCGTTGATATTTTCACAATTTCTCGAAGATAAACTATTGCAGAGCTGCGATTTTCGAACTTACGCGAATAATTTCGCACACGAATGCTTTTGGTTGAGTAGTTTAAATACGAGTGAGATTTCAGATTTTCGAATCAAAACAAATATTTGTTTGCAAACGAAAATAATTGCATTTTCTACGCTGCAAAAATTCGGTTGCCTAACTGCCTTATTATCACTTGCAGCTTATACATAGCCTCAAAACCCGTCCTTTCCAGTAGAAAACAATTGTAGAAAGAAGGGTGCCAAATATAACGACTGACCAAAAAAATTGAATTTACGGAAAAATATCCTCAATTCCACAGTGGGACATTTATAAACGACTCTTTAAAGTACCTTGTATTTCACCAGTTTGTAGCGCTTAAAACGGATGTTTATGGTGAGAGTGGAAAAAAATGTAAAATCGTTAAAAAGGTGCCATAACGATAACTATATTTCACGCTTTCCATAAGCCAATACAGTTGATTAGTGCAATTCGTCCACACCTTTACCGGAAAAAAATATCAAATCACCTTTGACTCTGACAGCATATGAACTGTAACTAATTTGACGTTTGTTTTTATCAATAGTTCGATTTGTTGGGCATTTAAAATGGTGAATGTCTAGAATTCTGATTATGATCTCATCTGATTCTTTTACTCTCTCCACGTATAGCAAACCACAATAATGATATTCCGAAACGATCAATGTAAAAGAGTAAATACGTCTCTATAACCATCAACGAAATTTTTAATTTAATTTGGATAGTTTTTTTTCCATTTTCAATTTTAAATCCAGTAAGTTACGTCAACAAAATGTATCATTAATAAAATTATGTTCAAAACCATCGTCAAACACCAATATACGTCACAACACACTCAACATAGAGTTCAAATTGGAATGAGGACTACTATTATTAAGTTCATGCCCTATTACAGTCTATTTATTTTTTAAATACAATAACACCTAATGAATAATCCTAATGCATTACTACAATTAAAGATGGTATTCCCTTGTACAAGAGCTGAGCCTCTGATTGAGAGGATGAGTGTATGACAGATGATTGCACGGGTACTGTTATTATTGAAAAATATTACACTGCAACATGACTAACTAACAGGGAAAACCCCATTTTGTTGGAAATACTTATAGACGTTTTGACATATTTTTTCAATCACGATGTGTATAAAAAGTAACGAAAAAAAGTATATCTAGTTGGCCGCCTTACTTTGGTAGAAGGCGTTAAAAAAATAAGAGAAATATGGACTTTTTCTACTACCGTGTGTAAAGTACGTACTTTAGACACATTTTCGAGTGCGTAACACTTTATTTTACGCACTAGTGCGTAAAGAGTTTTACTTTACGCACTAGTGCGTAAAGAAAAAATTCCAATATGTATGTAGTTATAGATATCTAGTCTTATAAAAATATACGGAATATTAAATAGAATTCGGTAAAGTAACCTAATAATTATTGTTAAATAATTATTGAGTACTGGAAATAATACGGTAAATGGGAATAAGTTGGCGGTGAGTGACTGACATTTCTTTGTGAATTGAATCTGACATTTAAAATTTAAATTGAGATTTTCCGACTATACCTAGGGTAAGCAATTGTATTTTATATTTCAGAATTGAATATTTTTAGAAAACTATGATGTTATTTTAGATTATTATAAAAATAAAAATAGATTCCTCTGACGATCTCTTAGATTATTACTCATGTGATTGTCGCATTCGCCTGCGGCTCATGCGACAATATTCACATTCGTCAAAAAAAAGGCTACTTTCCACACTAGTTACATAAATAACTATTCTATGAAATTCATGTACATATAATAAAGGTTGTTTCACGACGAGCTTACACTATCTATATGTATATTGGAGACTACGTACACGATTTCTATAAAAATAGAGAACAAGTTATGGCGAATTTACGAAAAATATTTTCACATACACGTTACTTCCGGTTATACGCAAAAGTGAACGTCAACACCCTATGTTATTATATTTTCATATTCTACATAAAGTTTTAAATTCAATTTGTGTACTTAATATACTATTATGGAACAAGTGCATAAAGTGGTACTTTTTTCACGAATGAAAAAGTTGGAAATTTCATGAATGAAAAAAGGACACTTTATGCTTATGCATACAATATTTTTTCCACAGCCCCATACAAATAATAGAATCGAAATGGTAAATTGGAATATTTTAATTTAACTCCTTCAGTAAATTACAACTAATGATTGCTAAATGCCTAAATTGAAAAATGTAAAGCAAGTTATGATGAATTTATGAAAAATATTTTCACATACACGTCACTTCTGGTTATACCTACTTAAATACTTACCCAAAAGTTAACGACAACAACCTATGTTATTAACTTTCCAGATTCTACATTAAGTTTTAAATTTAATCTGTGTATGATCTATATCCAAAATTTATTCTTATTGAAATAACAATTTTTCAACTAAAAACTGATAGGTATACCAAAAAACAAACATCCAGTCGGGTAGACTAGTAGGACGATCAAGGTTATTTGTGACTTGTCGAAAACTTGATTACAGAATTTTTTAAATAATGACGTAAAGTTCAAGATCAAAAATGTAAGAATCTTAATTTTTTAAATGAAACAACCATAATCTTATCCTCTTACTGAATTCTAAGGCCGAAAATGATGGCAGTGTCTGTTCTTTTCTCTATACCCTATCCTAAGCGTTTTTGTGATATTAACAAGTACCTATTTAAAAATATTATTTATTTTACCTTATTATTGTGTAGGCGTAGGCCGTGTTATTTATTTTTCCCATTTTTGTGTGTATTTACCTTTTTATCATTAAATAGTAGGTATTAATTGTCATCATTTGAAGTCAAGAGCATGATACAGTGAAAGAAATGGCTTGTTTGGAATTAAACAATGGAGATCATCTGAATTGACTTTTAATACATAGTGAATGTGACAGAGTTTTAACTAAAACATTTCTGATTTATTTGCTACAAGATATCCAGTATCGACCCCGATCCAGCCGTCTCACAGTAAAGGAAATATTGACAAAATCAAAATAATTTGGTTGTTTTCAAGCAAAAGTTGTGAATGTGAAGCCTGTGTAGATAATAGTGATCATGAAATTAATGTTCTTGGTTACTATGCTGCTTATACTGAAGCGTCATTACGTTGCGGTGCGAGAGATTTAGGAGTACCAATTCAAAAAAATTTCAAAATTTTTGAAAAACATGAAATACATCCCTACTCTTCCAGCCCAGTTCCAAGTTTAATGCGAACAGAACATAATAGGAGAATAAAATGCATAATTAGTGTTGAAGCTCTTCACTTTTATGATGGAAACTCAAACGGTCAGAAATTTTGGAAACGTAATGTTATAGTATATTAGGTATCAAAAACGGTAAGGGTTGTTTACTGGTCGATAGCAATGTTTGGATGCTGAGCGTAGCGACGCCTCCAATTTTGCTGGAGACCGGTATTACCCTTAACGTTCCGAATGCTTATACCATTTTTTGCACGATCGTATTGAAATAAATTGCGATAAAATAATTTAAATTTTTTTCGAAATGAGCGAAATGTCAAAAGTGACATTTATACTTCCCGATCAGTTTAAAATATAATTTGTGATATACTTTGCTTAAAAATGTTCAAAGTATATCTTCAGGTTCTGTTAATTATAATTAT
>CAJUYG010000689.1:84335-106765 GCA_910591675.1 Galerucella calmariensis | reverse complement strand
TTCAACTACATAATTCGCGCATTTCTAAGTATTGACCAATTATCAATAAAAACAATATATTTTACTATTCACTACAATTTGCATTTTTGTGAAAATGTTTTGATGCTATTTATTACTTTTTATATTGTTCTGTTCGATTCTGTTCATTAAAACAATTGTTTTACGCCAATCCCAATGTTTTGTTTTTCATATTTCGCGCTCTCCCCCGGTACTGCCGAGCGGCAAGTGTTGGAGGCGAAACTAGTCGTCAACGAGAGCTCAGAGCGTGAGCTTCTATTTTATTGTTATGCAATGTTCAAATTAAAATTATCTAGCAAACCAATTGTGTTTCTGTGAGTAGTTAAAAACAAAAGAGAAAATACCCTACAACATTATAAATTTCCTTATTTTTTTTGTTCCTTTTGTGTAATGAATAAAGTTATATATTTTTGCGCGATCGATCTTTTTTGTTTATTTACAGCATCGGTTGTCAGGACGGTAGGTTGTGTTCACTGGTTTCTATGTCTAACACGTCGGTAAGTGATTTACTTACCGTTCAGACGTCGGTAAGTGATTTACTCACTGTTCAGACGTCGGTAAGTAAATTACTTACCGACGTCTTATCCCTACATATATTTAAGTGGTCCTAACTAATATATTCCTCCATTCATTACACAAAAGGAACAAAAAAAATGAGAAGATTTATATTTTTCAATGAACAGAACCGAACAGAACAATATAAAAAGTAATAAATAGCATAGAAACAATTTCTTCAAAATGCAAATTATTTTTTAAACTGATCGAGAAGTATATATGTCACTTTTGACATATCGT
Organism: Galerucella calmariensis; assembly: GCA_910591675.1. Lineage (NCBI taxonomy): Eukaryota > Metazoa > Arthropoda > Insecta > Coleoptera > Chrysomelidae > Galerucella > Galerucella calmariensis. The sequence goes on along the minus strand of CAJUYG010000689.1, from coordinate 105,952 downwards.
TCATTCCCTAAAAAATTTAAATCATTTTATTCGAAATTTATTTCAATACGATCGCGCAAAAAATGGTATAAGCATCTCGAACGTTAAGGGTAACAACCCTTACCGTTCTTAATACTCAATATACTATATTTAGGACCACTTAAATGTATGTAGGGCTAAGACTGAACGTGTTAGACTTAGAAACCAGTAAACACAACTCACCGTCCTGACAACCGATGCTGTAAATAAACAAAAAAGATCGATCGCGCAAAAAATCTTTTATTTCCTGAAAATTACTCTTTTAGGTGATACCATATACAATATCTTGATATAATATAAAGAGAATTAAAAACAAATTCACATCGTTTACCACTGCATGAATTTAGGAAAATATTTTTCTTCCACAATGGGGCTTCTCCTAACGGTTCCAGCATGGTAAACCAATTTTTAGATAATATAGATAGATAGGAGGATGGCTAACAATGGTTCTTTATAGTGGCCTCCTCGCTCACCAGATATAACACTTATTAATTATAAACGAGCCATTTCTATCACTGTACGATTAATATAATAATTATTAAAATAGGTGAATATACAGTCTGTTAAAATAGAAGAATAAATAACACGCCTTACGCCTACGCAATACTAAGGCTGGAATATTTTTATATTATAAACGGTTAAGATTGGATATAGGGAAGGGAACATAAACTACCCTTGTGAAAAGTTGTCGTTCGTATAAACGAAAGTGGCGTAAGTCAAAATATTCTCCATAAATTTGCCATAACTTGTTCTCGATCCACATCAATTTTCATGGAAATCGTGAGCAGTATCCTTCACTACTCGTTCATAAAGTTCAGTATATTTTCTTATACATATATGGTGAAATTGTACATGCACATATTGAGCGAAAAAACTATGTGCCTGTGATCACAATTACATAAAGCCAAGGAGTGCCCTCCAGACGTATCCATGAAAGAACTCATGAGTCTTGTCAGAAGTTTAAATTTGAAGTATATTCAATAAAACAAACAAGCATCACTTCTTTGTTTTCTGAGAAAAAAGTAAATTTTAGCATCTTATAACACTTTTACTTTCAATGCACATTATTGTACAATGGTAATGTTTCCAACATCCATGCTGCATGCATGAATTACCTCACGCCTTCAATGGTGTATTCTAAGAAAAGTGCTGACTGCAACTACAGCATATTATATTATATTATATTATATTATATTATATTATCTATAAACACTTCTTTCAGTAATTAACAATCTCGTTAGATTCTTTTTATTTCTTATACAGTTAAGACCACAATTAAATAAAATCATTTGTAGAATCTGATAATTTGTAAAAATAAATCTTTTTATAAACGATTTCGGCATTCTCGATAAGTTCTTTGGCGCAGTCAGTGGGATATTCTGGAATCCGCGTATCGTACGTGCATTTTTTGTTTTTAAACGATTGACTGAAAACCGAATTGACAATACAGGGTGTGTCATTGTGTGGAAGGATTGTGTTGGAGGCTCCTCAAAAATCAGGAAACCAAATCCATCGCAGAACCAGCGCAGCTCAAAACCAGTAGACAATCGGAATTTGGGATAAAAATCGTCCCAATTCGCAAAGAAGACCTACATAGAGAAGACAGAATCGCAGATCTAGTAGTCATCTTTATAGGAACATAAGTGAGATGCTAATAGTCGTTTTGTTTTATATGTACCTAAGTACTTTTTGAATTGAACCAATTTATTTTATTTTACGGAAGAAATTACAAACTCGAAAATTTAGCTTTAGCAAACGAACCCAACAATTTCAATTTAGAAATGAAACAATTTAAACCAGAATATTTGAAGTGTATCCCAGAATTTGATGGGAATCCTAATGAATCTCTAATCTGAATCTGAATCTGAATCTGAATCTCTACGAGCGAATCACTTATTGCTAATTTTTACGATGTCAGAAATCCGAACAATTTCCAAAATACCTTTATCTTGAATTCCATCACTTCGAATCTACAGGGTTATGCAAAATTAGTGGTTAATTTTCAGAATGTTTCTACTTGGGAAGACTTAAAACAGATTTTAACTCGTAGTTTTAGTGATCAAAGGGGTGAAGCTTGTCTTAACAGAGACTTAGTCATGCTAGGACAAGGTCAAAATGAAAAACCTCAGCAGTTTTTTGATAGGTGCTTAAATTTATTGAATATCTTTTGTAACTATGTAGATTAACACGAAGCAACAAACGAGGGTAGACTTTTAAAACGCGAGCTATACCAAAAATTGTCCTTTAAAACATTTTTATCCGGTCTGAAGGAACCACTAGGAACAATTATTCGTTGTATGAAACCTTCCGACCCCAAATTTTTCGAACAAAAATTCTGCTCCATCCAAAATTCCACTTAACAACCATAGAGGCCAACAGCCAATTTTTCATCAGAGATTTGATGGTGGGCCAAATTTGCCATTCAATCATCATGCACAAAATAATCAATTCAGACGAAATTCGTTTTCCTCACAGCCCATACATATACAACCAAGGCAAAATTTCCCGCCCACAAGATACCAACTAATGCTCAAGTCTTTAGGAACCCCAATAATAGAAACGTCTTCAAACCAAATCTAAACCAAGTATTAGCAAATCCTACACCTAGGAGTGTGTCTACTCGAACAATTCACCTAATTCTAATAGAAATATTAATCTCGGTAATCAACCAAAATATATCTTAGAAGAACTATCAGAATTATCAAAACTATGATAAACCTTCTAATCAAAATAATCTATATGACTACAATATTATTCAGAACTCTTACAATAATCAAAACAACGAAATTAATATTAATAGAACAACTAATAAACATAATTTTCAAGAAAAGCCTCTTTTGACCAGAGACAGATAACACCAATCATGTCTATCAACACATCAAATTCGAGAGAACTCTTTTATATAATTTTTCCAGAATATGATATTGAAATTCCTATAGATTCTGGAGCAACAAAATAATTTATTGATCCTAATATCACTTATAAATTTTTTCCCAATTCAATGAAATTTGAACCATTTATAGTATCGACAGTGTTTCAAAAATCTTCACACAAGCACAGTGTAGCTATACCTACTCCAAAAATATCAAATTTACCAGAAACTAAATTAATGAAACTCATTCAAATTTCACAATACATTTGACGGTCTTATTGGTATCGATAATTTGAAATTTCTAGAAGCCAATTTAAATTTCCAAAAAGGATATTTGGTAACTCCCTATTGTAAATTGAAATTATTATTTCACTCCACATCAAAAGAACTTAATCTTATAACAATTGGCCCAAGATGCCAACAAGTAATTAAAGTAAAAACTTCTATACAGAGTGGAGAAATTATTATACCCCACCAAAAAATTCGTAACTGCGATATCCCCGAAAGTTTCACAATTGCTGAAGATTACGAGGCTTTTACCATTATTTCAAACAGCACTACAAAATCAATCACTTTAGATTTTTCTCGACCATTATCAGTCGAACATTTTGAGATACAAGAAATTCAGAATTTTGACTTCAACAATATTGAAATTACTTAAGCCTAGATGCAATTAGGACAGATCACTTGAATAAAGAAGAGAAATCATCGATTTTAAATATTTGTAAGGAATTTTCTGATATATTTTACCATGAAAATACACCTTTGACTTTTAAGAATAAAATAAGACACCAAATTAAGACAACAAACGATATACCTTTATTCTAGACCATACCGTTATCCATTTATTTATAAAAACGAAGTTCAAAATCAAATCAAAAAAATGTTAGATTCTAATATTATTCGTCCAAGTAATTCACCGTGGTCATCGCCAATATAGGTGGTTCCCAAAAAAACTCGATGCATCAGGACAACAAAAATGGCGCGTGGTGATTGACTACCGACAGTTAAACGCGAAAACTATCGATGATAGATATCCGTTACCCAATATAACTGATCTATTAGATAAGTTAGGCAAATGTCAATATTTCTCAACCATTGATTTGGCCAGTGGTTTTTACCAAATCCAAATAGAAGAGAAAGATATAGAAAAAACTGCTTTCAAGAAAGAACAAGGACATTGGGAGTTTCTACGTATGCCATTCGGCTTGAAAGGAGCTCCAGCTACCTTTAAACGCGTAATGAATAATATCCTTTGCGGTATACAGAGCGAACAATGTCTTGTATATCTTGACGATATTATCGTTTTCTCAACGTCATTACAAGAACAACTTTAACGACCTAAAAGTGTTTTCCAAAGACTAAGGGAGTCAAATTTCAAAGTACAACTCGATAAATCCAAGTTTTCAAAGAAAGAAGTAGCTTACTTGGGTCACATAGTGACACCAAATGGCGTGAAACCGAGCCCGGACAAAATAGAAGTAATCAAAAAATATCTCTCCAACTACAACAAAACAAATTGAGGGATTTTTAGGTTTGTTAGGTTACTACAGGCGATTTATTCCAAACTTTGTCAGAATTACCAAGCCTTTAACTAAGTGCTTGAAACCGTGTGCAGAAATTATACATAATAAAGAATTCATAACTTGTTTCGAAACATGTAAAAATTTACTTATCAATGATCCGATCTTGAAATATCCAGATTTTAATAAAACATTAAATTCAATTACAGACGCAAGTAATGTTGCTGTAGGTGCAATATTGTCCCAGGGACCGATTGGTAAAGATTTGCCAATAGCATATGCATCAAGGACCCTAAATGACTCCGAACGAAATTATTCGGTTATTTGGCTATTAAATATTTTAGACCCTACCCATACGGTCGAAAATTTCATTTCGTAACAGATCATAAACCTCTCAAATGGCTCTTCTCACTTAAAGACGGAAACAGCAAATTTACACGATGGAAATTAGAATTATCTGAAAACAACTATGACACTTTGTATAAACGTAGAACCTTAAATTCTAACGTTGATTAACTTTTCAGAATTGAAGTCCACACTAAGGAAACAGATACATTTTGGCAACAAGTAGACGAAATAATAAATGACAATGACAAAAATAACAGATCACACACAAATACCCACCATAATCCAGTTACAACTAATCCCTCACAAGAACCTCTAATAGACATTTATACCTAAAATATCTCTATCCCAGAGAGCCCACTTGAAATAGACGATATAAATGGAGACGAAAATGAAGATAACATATCTTCACTAGTGCATTCTGACCTAAATATTCCAATAGATCCAATAGCAATACACAAAAATTGAACTGACAATTCTGAAAGTCAAATTAACACCGATGATGATACAATTCACTCCAACGCTGAACATAACCCAACTTTCGTAATCCCTACCACAACTACAGCATTAAAAATCAAATCATAATCATAATTAGTTCAGTTCTACATTCGCCCAGTAATCTCAATACTAAAATTTTATTCGGAAATAAAAAATGAATGAATTTTCAGTTTTCAGAAAATAATTTTGAAAAAAACCTTATCGATTTCATGAAAAATTACATTAACCCGGACACACAATATTGTGTATACTTCGAAAACCCTGATCTTCAGGAACCATTTTTGGTAACATTACAAAAGTATTTTAAATATTCATCCCTAAAACTAAGAAAATGCACCAAAAAATTAATTGACATTACTGATAAAGGCGATGCTAAAGAAATAATTCAGAATTACCACGAATCCATAAGTAATCATAGGGGTATAGAGGAAACCTACCAACGCATTGAAGAAAAATATTACTGGCCATTCATGAAAAATTCTATACAAACATATATTAATGATTGCGAGATATGCCAACAAAGTAAATACGGACGACATCCTGTTACTATAAAAATTAATACCACGCCAACCGCTAATAAACCTTTTCAGATTATACATATGGACACATTCACTTTAGAACGCGATAAATTTTTGACAATAGTAGATAGTTTCTCAAAATTTGCACAAGCATACCATCTAACATCCCTCTCTAGTACAGAAATCGTGAATAACCTAATAACCTGTTTCTCACACCACGGAGTTCCTGAACGAATTCTAGTTGATAATGGTACCGAATTCAAAAACTCGTCAGTCATTTCAGAACTTTTAGCTTTACATAAACTTAAAATTCATTTCTGCTGCCCCAATCACCCCCAATCACAAGGAGTAGTTGAGCGATTCCATTGAACAATCTTAGAACATGTTCGCCTACTTGATACCAGAGGTTTTCTTAAAACACCTATCACTATGAAAATGAACTATGCCATTCTTGCATACAATCATTCGATACATTCTACAAGAAATATGAAGCCCATAGATATAATCAATGGGCATATAAATATTAATGACCCCTTCAAATTGGAAATAGATAAAATTCTTATGAATAATGGGCTCGTATACTAAAATTTTAAAATCATTTTTAACTGTCATAAAACAAAGTACTAAGGATAAAAATATGATTCTGAAAATTTCATGTCAATAGAATATGTCGTTCTCCTAATATAACCAATTAAACAAGCATACCGTAGCGGGGCGAAGACTATGACTGTGACGTCACCGCTTATGAAAGTTAATGTGCACAAACATTATGCTTCTGACTGTAACGTGCCTCGCGTAGAATTTATTTATTATGAATTACTCATTACTCACAAAATTTTGTGTGAATAAACTAAAATGTGTGGACTTAATTTTAAAAAAGCAGACTCATTAAATCTTCCAGAAGTGGACTTGCTAATGATTATGGAGTTTTTTAATCAAAAACACGAGTTTATTGAATTATAATTTTATACTATGTGACACATCGTTTTTGGCTGTTTTCCGGCAAGAATAATTAAAAATGTGAATATTTTCATAAATACATGCTCTCTCAAATGATATACAGGGTGATTCCAATTCCAATTCCAATTTTATTCCTGGTGTGGTGGACAAAGTTACGGAGATAACCCTATAGGTTGCTCAGTAACAAATTGCAATTTTATCAACTGCAGACTGCCCAACTAAAGGAGCTTCTCCAAATGCTATTTATGATGAATATGTAGTGGAAATTCAATCACCAATGTTAAAAAGAACAAGAAAAACTTATTTTGATGAAGCAGGTAATATTAGTTCCAAATGTTTACAACAGATTAAAATGCACATGCACCTCACTGGTAAAAAAAGCGATATTTGTTAGAGCTGATCCGGACTTTAAATCAAATGAAATAATTTCTTTTAAAACATAATATACAGTTTTGTTGATGATTTACTGAAAAAGATTACCTGTTTTTTGGAAAAAAGCAGTACCTATTTAATAGAATTTCATTTGTGAAGAACTGATCCATTATTTTATTAAATAATTTTGAACATTAATAACACCACAAGCTATAAGAACAATATCATCTACGTATTTAAAAAGATTTTGATTAATACAAGCGTGTGGTTTTCAATAACCCTCTCAATATGGATCCACAACGTATTTTATAAGGTAATTCACAACGATTCTTATTGAAGAAAAATAAAATCCTAAAAATACACAAACAAAGTATGTTGACTTATCAGTGATTGCTGTGAGTCTTTTCATACTTTTCTGCCATTATTTCCGTTTTTTTTGCATCCTTATTAATAGAAATGAATGTTTTGTTAGATGTTTTAATCGTAGTACTTTTACATTCTGGAACCGCACAATATTTATATTTTTTTACTCTTGTTCTGGTCCATTGTGTCGAATAGTTTAAATTATTTCTAAATGTTCTTATTTCACAAACATAACACTGTTTAGAGTTTGTTAAAACGTATGATAAATAATAAGCATATAAGCTAGCAAAATACTGTTACTAGTTAAGGGCCCGTTATTGAATGAAAATATGACCGTAAAAACATGGCTTGCGTTTTTCATACAGTTAATTTTTATTAATAATTTTAGATGAGACATAAGGTGTTATATCGATTGCCAAACTGTTAAGGTAGTGTGCATCATAATTTATATGGGTTTCTTGTTAGTAATAAATTCAACAGACGTTGTCAAATATCCCCAATTTTGGGCAATGAAGATTGAAATGATATAAAGGTGACACATCCTTCATAACAGTATTTTATAGACAAATGTGTGACAATGCAGCGAAAATATTGTTATTTTATCAAGAACTGAATGAAATAAAAGCGGGATAATTAGCGCCGTAATTCAAATATGGAAGCCAAAAACTCTGTCTTATTTGGTTGAACCGATTTGGCATCAGAGGGAGCTGACTGAATCAATATCATTCGAGTGATAGGTATATATCGAGAGGATAGTTTCCGATATGAGACTCTAATTTTCCAATTCAGTGTTGCCAGAGCGGGTACAATTGTATCAGATTTCGTACTCTCGATAATCTAAATGTACACTGGTACAACGTGCGTAATGCAATAATATTGGCTTGTTAACTTTTAATAGCGAAAGTATTAGTTATACACGAACGACTACAAAGCGTTTTTCATATAGACAATCAAAGATCTCGCATTATATCTTCTCTTTATAATAATAAATCACATTAAACTAAGTTAGATGTTTAAAAGTGATTTCATTTATTTATATTGATTTATTCAATTGAATGTTGTTTGTTTTTGTAGGTTTGAGTAAAATTAAAGGATTTGTCATGGTTTTTTAATATTTTCGGTATTTAGGCTAAGATCTGGTAAATAATTTAGGCAGTAGCTGGCAACAGTGTTCTTGTTTTCGTTCCAGTTTAGGATAGGATAGAGTTACCTGTGGTTTTTAAAAACGTAAAACAAACATGACGTATACACGGAGAAAAAAAACCGTCATACAAAATTTATATACAGTGTGGAAACCACTTATGGAATAAAATTCTTTATGTCATTATTTTAGAAAATTATAAAATATGCCGAGACTCGTCAACTTTTGAATTGAGTTGTGCGTTATGTAAACATAAATGTAAATGTACAGGGTGACTCACGCAAGTATGCCATAGTCGGTGTTTTCTTTTTAATGAACCGATTCCAAAAAACTAAATAACGTATGGTCAATTATGGATTTTACAGGGTGAAATTTTAAAATTAATAATTTATTACACTTGAAATATTGGTACTTTTTAAAATTAGCTAAATATGGATTTATCAAAAATCTAAACTAACTAATTATTAGACGTATTTGTATATTAAACACAACCTGCTACGCCCATGAGTTTTACCATAAATACCTAAAAATTGCCTAAAAACGCCAATAATTAGACAAAATCGGTAAATAATGTAGATTGTTTTCTATTCTGTCAGTTGTTGATGTGTTGACAGTTTATACTGGAAAAGTAAAATCTTCCCCAATAAATGGATTGGACGAAGAGGTACTATCGAGTGGCCAGCTAGATCGCCAGACCTTACGCCGTTAGATTTTTTCCTGTGGGGTTATCTCAAGAACAAAGTATATGCAACACAACCAACTAGCATTGTAGACTTCAAAAACAGGATAACTACAGAAATACGGAATATTTCACCTCAAACTTTAAACAAAGTTAAGGAGTTCTATATGGACTATTGTGTGTGCTATTGCCAACAACTAGGTGGAGAACATTTTGAGCATTTATTTTAATGTATTAAAATCAAATACATCAGGTATTTTATGTATGTGTTTGATAACTATAAAAATAAAAATTTCACCCTGTATAATTCATAATTGACCATACATTATTCAGTTTGTTGGAATCGGTTCATTAAGAGGATTTCAAAAATATGCGAATATATAGGGTGTTTCATTAAAAAAACAACACCGACTATGGCATACTTACGTGAATCACCCTGTACACTTACATTTATGTTTACATAACGCACAACTCAATTCAAAAGTTGACGTGTATCGGCATTTTTTATAATTTTCCAAAATAATGACATAAAGAATTTTATTTCATAAGTGGTTTCCACACTGTATAAAAAATAATCGAAATAAGACGGAAAAATAATAGAGATATAAATTTTATAATAAATAGGGTCACAACGTATCAACAACAAATCAGATAATAATTCACCCTCGTTGCCTCGTTACCTCTGGTTAACAGATAAGAAATGTAAATTAAATCGAAAACTCTAACATCTCAATAAATATATCACTCGGTATTGTAATTGTATCGAATGATACAAACTGGCATGGGAGGTGGGGATCAGTGGGAGGCGACACGTGATTATTTTTCCGGTACACGGTTGATCAAGTATTTATTCAAGATTATAATGGTAATCAACCATTGACCACTTATTTGGTCAACTAAATTACCAGTTCCGAGAATATATGATCTAAATTTTGGATAAAACCATATCCTCTCCCCATCTTGTGGTTTTCAGTGGAAGCTGAGGTTCATTATTTTACCGTAGTGGCTAATAACGGAGCCTTAAGTAGTCATCTAATCGATTTCATATGGGATGACGTCAAGCCTGAAATTCGGAGAGGAGCGCTGTTTAATGTTCATACTTTTTTTTAGGCGACTAAGGAGTCTCGCTGACGTCTAATTTTTTGCACAGAGCCTCAAAAAGATGTGCTCTTCCCAATAATAAAATTTAAAAAAATATGTAAATGAGCCCATTACATAGAGAACCATAGAGAACGTACTAAATTGCTATATAAAAAAATAAATGAAAATCTTATCAAGGAAAAAGAAAAACGTACAGATAGAATAAATAAAAATCGAGACGATCCATGTATTTTTACCCAAAATCAGAAAGTTTACGTTAAAAATCCCAAACGTCAAAAACATGCTAACGAATTCAACAAACCTACAATAATTCAGTCAATGCTAAAGACAAAACGGTTTCAACAGATGCACGGTTTCAACAAGAAAAAGTGCATATGGACTATTTAAGACGTCCCCGTAATAGTACGTTCAATTTCTACGACTAACACAAATTTATCTCTTCAGTTTACCTGGAGTCTTCAGCTCACTGGAAAAAGTAAAAATGAAGGACTTAGAAAATAACCCAGGATCAATTCCTGTAAAATTAGGAAAAACAAAAATAAAAGATTATGATTACAAGTTAATTCACTATTACGGCCTTCAACCGATAATTACAGAACTAAATCACTTAGAAGTCCAAACCCATCATTTAGAATTTTACAAAAACAAAATTGAAAAATATTCGGTAGTGGAAGATAACACTAATTGGGCAAACTATCCTTTGGGATACTACCCAATAAAAGAGGAAGAAGATTACACAAATTATTTTAAAATATTGATAGAATTAAACGTAGGATTAGGTTCAATTTTCAAAACTATATGTGGAAATTTAGACGCTAATGACGGCGAACGTTATGATAAGCTAAATACAGAACTTCAAAATTATCAGAAAAATTTAGCTTCAAGTATCAGAAAATAAAATTCACTATCAATTCGATTAATTGAAAATTTTAACAACACTGTTAATACTGTAATACATAATGAAAGATTACTAAAATCAAAAATCACTAAAATTTCAAATATGGTCAACAGTCAGGTACTTCATGAAAATTCAATATTTATCAAAGATACTATCAATCATATTATTGGAATTTACAATGATATAATGTATTCTTTAATACAGGATATAGAAAATTCCATTGCATTTTCAAGTTTGGGAAAAATGCATCCCAGCATAATGAGAACTAACGATTTCTTTAAAGAACTTCAAATTATACAAGATAATATCGGCCCTCACAAACTTCCGTTAGATATAAATTTATATAACGTTCTACTGATAGGAAAACTCGTTAAGATAGAAAGCTATGCAAACAAAAACAGGATTATATATGTTTTGCACGTCCCTATAACATTTCCATTTGAATTAGATTTTTATCACTTATATTCCGTACCCATCTTTCATAACAATCAATTCAAAGCAATTATTCCAAAAAATAAATTTTTGGCTCTTAACGAACTGTACTTTATACAAATGAGTACTGTAGTAAAATCTCAACAAAATTATTTCTCCGTGACGAAATCGATCTTCAAGAAATAAAATTTCAATTCCAAAGTGCTGTACCAAAAAGAAATCTCAAGAAGACCATCCAACCCTAGAACCATCGGCTGTTCAAATCTCTTGTTACACAGAAAAAAAAGAATCGTTGCATCAAGTAAAATTTATTTGGATCAATTAAATTGAAGTGTCATATATGCACGAAAAAATATAAGTAATTAAAAAAATTTCTTGGTTTCAAGGCAGGTTAAAGTAATGAATCAGCTAACTGTTTGTAGACTGAACCAAATATTTAGTCAAACGGACATTTTCATTAATTATTTTGATAAAATCATTGCTTCAACATAGTGAATATTTTGTTGAATTGAATCTGAAAAATGATCAAATCAATTGAGAAAAATAATGACTCAGTCAATCTTTATTGTAGATCAAATTATAATAAATGATCTAATGAACAAACGTTATCATCATATCAATTTTTTTTTGCTTGTTTCGAAACAAATTTTGAATTCAGGTGAATAATTATGTTGTTAAATTGAATAACAAAATTACTTAATCAAGGAAATTCATAAGCAAATCAAGCAAATTAATTGCTTGAGTTAATTTTGAGAATTTCTCCGATAAATTTGATATTTATTTCAGTTGAAAAGTGTACCTAATATGTTGATTGAACTTGAAATGCAATCAGTCTGATCAACTGATTGCTAATCTTGATATAAAAATTAAGTTGACATAACATACTTGATGCATTGAAAAAGAAAAGTTAAATATACTTCATAGCATTTTATTGAAAAAAAACACTAACAAAATAAAGCAAAACAAAATATAAGTTTCTAAAACATAAAATCAAATTTCCACTAACTGCATTTCTTTTCAACCGCAATAACTTTTGCATAAATTGGAACCAATCCACTTGCAAATTCACTATAAGGGCATCAGGGAAAATCAAATCATAATCTATGTTGATCTACAAAGAAGTAATAATAAAAATAAATATATGTAGTTAAAAATGTTCTAAACAAGCATAATAGTAAGTATATTATGCAATGAGCACAAAATGATGCCCATTTTGCACGAGGATGAAATTTGCAGCACGAGCCGAAGGCAAGTGCTGCAATTCATACGACTTGCCTAGCAGCCGATGCAAAAATGAAATTCGTACAAAATGTGCTTGTTTATGATTGTAGTTATGGTTATAAAATGAACATTTATCGAGGTTGTCGTAGAAAAAAGAAATTCTCGAATTTTCCAATATAAATATACGAAATGCAGCCCCAATGAATGTATCACATGTCCCTTTATCAAAAAATGAATTTAGGTAGCACTACCTACTATAACGCTTAGAATTTCAAACAATTTGCAAGTTGATGATAATGAATATAAGAAATTTAAAGTGAAGGTAATGACACCTTACATTACCTTAAATTTCCAATTAGGTAGGTTATGTTAGGTTAGGTAGGATCATAGCAACGTACCGTAACAACAGCTTTTAGGAAGAAACGACATAATATAAAATTTGTAAAAAGAATACGTAATTATGTTTTTCTACACCCACATGTATATATTATCCATTTCCTGCACAGTTTAGGGAATGGAAATGTTGGCCATTCGCGTTTATATTAGTACTCGTCACTCATCTTTTTTTCCATTTTCAGAAACGTCAAAATAACTTGTCAAAAAGCGTCTCTCCCAGAAGCACTGGATCAAGGATATTCATTTAAAAAAGTAAACTCAAATAAAATAATCCGTATAAATTAATAACAAATACTAAAAACATAATAAAATGGGTATTTTAGGGACTACCGATTGACGTCAGTTCTTATAAAAGTATCCAATACTTCTGTCATTACATTAGTATTAACCTCGATAGGCAGGTTGAGAGAGTACCAGACTCTCACGCGGTAGACCCGGGTTCGATTCTCCGTGAAGAAGTTTTTTTTCATCATTAATGGGGTACAAGCATAAATTTTGCTATCGGTAGGAATTGACGCTTTATCAGGTCTCCCAACACCTTGCATGCCAGTTTTTCCAAAAAAATATAAACTTTACTTTTAAAACGACTTCAAAAATCATAAAATTTGAAAGTCCGCCAAAACGCGCTTTACGTCATAAAGATGGCCACCCCAAGAAGTGACGTCTTTTGTTTACATTGTTATTCATGTATCGCGCTCTGAGTTCTTGTGACCTAATTTGTTTCTAGAAGCTTTAAAAATGGATAAAGCCTTAAAAAACTTTGTATTCCAAGTATTGCATTATTCCAGTGTGTAAATAAACGTCTATTCAAACTCCAGACAAAATATTTGTTACTTCACCTGGTGGCGCAAGCAAAAATACACTTAAGAGAAGGCCATTATGGTTGCAAGCTATGCGTCGAAACAAAGACGATATTTCGTCAAATACTGCTACTTTTGTTTGTGAAGACCATTTTTATGTAAGTACCTACTTCTATGCTGGTAATTTTTATTCCTAAATAGTTTGAGGTTATGTACCTATATGTCTAGGAATCAACCATAAAAATATCATTTTCTTACGACCACACATCGAAATATGGTTGGTATATATTGTATAAATAATACTTAGTTTAAATCGTACTTTCGATAATGCTCTAACTCCTCTTATTTCCTCTGCATTTAAGCAGCTGTTTGACTTCATAAATTCAAGCAGCATGAATGAGTCTACTTTGGGCAAGTTATCAGTTTGTGCTTTTACAAAACCGTCGCTAGCCATATCTTTACTCACAAAATATGAAAGAATCATCACTGAACTAGTAAATAAAATATATTCTTCTAAAAGTTTTAAAATATCCTCGGAAATATCGAATATTTATGTCCACTTTCCACTTTACGTTGACTTTTAGAAATAAAAAAAAGCACACACAAACACGTAATTGTCTCAAACAAACATATAAATGATATTTTCACGTCGACGGAGCAATTAATAGTTGATTAAAATACAATATAAACAGACTACTACACATAACCTAATGCAATACCGGCCATATTGACATAAGTACCTAAACACAAGAGATATGACATCACACGTATCATCGGTAGCGTTCGGAAATCCTCGGGTTGTGGTCGGAAAGTGCATTGAAATTTGAATTTTATTTTAAAATTTGGGAGTAATTTCCAATGGTAACTGGTTTATTTCCTATTATTAGTAATTTTAGATATCATATTTACTATTATAAATTAATATCTAAGCAAAATATGAAATATGCGTGTACTCTATTTTATTTTTAAATAATTATTCTGCTTGATATTTATTATTATAGATAAAGGTACGGTACCCTTCGTGCGGGAGACCGACTGGCAGCATCTACTTATAACAATATTTAAAAAGGGAAACCGTAACATGAAACAAATTGTACATTTAAAAACTGTATGTTTATCACAAAAAATTAGTGAAGACATAAAATTTAATTGGTACGATTATGAATAAAATTGTTGAAGATTTTTAATTCCAAGTTATATTTAATTTACAGTTTATTCAAATGTTCATTTTCTAGATTTTTTTACATGGGTCGTAGAAAAAATATACTGTTCGACTCGTGTGGATTGTCCATATCCACACTAGTTGCACACACTACTATTACCTACGACCCCCCCTGTAATCGGTCAATAACACACCGTCGGTATCAATGTAATGACGTCTATTACGCACTGTAAAAAAAACGCACAGCTGTAAAGTAAATCGCACGGCTTCCCTAGCAACATCTTACAACTGTCAATAGACGTCGCCATTTTATTCAAAATTTACTATTTGAAAACATTCGATATGGCCACGTTTAACTACGAAAAACCCAAAGGGCTAAGTATATGTATTGATTATAATTGAAAAATGGACTTTCGATTATCAACAATATATTAAAAATGATTAAACGTCAGTTCTTTTATGTGCTTCTTTCATTGGTAATAGAGTAATAGAGTTGAAGTTTACCAAGCACCTCTAATTATGTAATTGTTATTTCTTATGCTTCTTATGAAAAATACAAGTACAAGTAGGTCGTAGGTAAAGTATAGTACGTTACTCGTGTTGTAAAGCATTTTACGCACTCACAAAATCACGCACTCGCTGCTACGTGGCATCGTGCGTAACTTTTCCATTCGTGCGTAAAATGCTTCTTACCACACACGTTACGTAATATACTATTACCTGAATTATCCGCTAATCCAAAACAATTTGCAGACAACAGGTCACTGACCTAACGATCTAACTGCTATCTCATAACAAATATTAAAAGAAGAATGAAGTGAAAATTGTGATAGATAGAAACAGGACAATCTACCAAGCAAAAACATTTTGAATGAAACAGATAATCAGTCGATACAAATATGACATTATTCCGATTGAACTATTGCATCTATTAAAACAAAAAAGAATAAATTGTTCAAATTGAATTTTAAATTTGGTTACTTTAGCGATTTCAAGTTCCAAACCAATTCATTTTTTGTTTTAAACAATATAGTGTACGTGCTTTATCGAAGCAAATATCAAGGTATACCTATATATCAATAATATCAATATGAAATATCAACTCCTCAAAAGGAGTTGAAAAATGTTTTATTAAAAAAAATTAATTTTGAACTGAGTGAATTGACTTGTTTAAGCCAACCAAATATTATATTTGAGTTAATAATATTATTCGCTTAAAGTAAGTAAATTAGGAAATATTTCACTTGATAAGTCCATTTTTGATTCAAGAAATTTCTAGGATTACGTCGACAATTCTATTTTGTTTCAGCAATTTTAATATTTCCTCGGACGGATACATTCAGTATTTGATATGAATGAAATTTAATCGAGTTAATCAAATAAAAGTGACTAAATAAATTGAGTTGATATTTAACATAGATTGCGAAAAAATTTAATCGCTTATACGATTTACACAAGTACGACAAGGATAATATGAGAAAAACTAACTGAAAGAGAGGCTGGAAAAATGTTCATTGCCCCCCTATTTTAACCGCTGTTTCCAGAAGCGCAGATTAATTTCTACAAATGATATTTATTTTGTGTAAAATAGGAAGGCGATGAACATTCTTCCAGCCTCTTGAACTAAATACGCCCATCGTAACTGCCCACAAACATTCTTCTCTCTCTTTCAAGTAGTTTTTCTCATATTATCTTTGTCGTACTTGTGTAAATCGTATGAGCGATTAAACTTTTTCGCAATCTGTATATTCAATAAAATCATTTGTAGAATTTAAAAGTTTCTAGGAATAAATCTTTTTGAAAACGACGGAATTCTCGATAAGTTATTTTTCATGATTCAAAATTAATCTGAAAAAGTTTTGTTGGGCTTAACAAAAATTGGATCGATACATTCTAGTAAAATTGTTTTTGAAACTGTAGTTCATAAATTTGCTTCATCATAATTTGAAATTTAGATATATCAGGATTTGTGTTTAATAGGTGACTTAGCAAATTGGCTTAAAACTTTCATCGCCAATGAATTTTCTTGATCACATTATCTACAAACAAGCTGGACTTAGAACTGATCATTGTAAGGTACCGATCCAAACAAGCTTATAATCTTAAAATAAAATAGAAATATCGCAACAAATACATCACTACCATTAACAACTAATTTCCAGATAACCAATACCTCTGGAATTGTTACTGCTGTTTATTTCCAAGTCTCTAAAACCAATATGAGGAATGGAATAGTTATTAAAAATTTTGCGACTTACTTATAATGACCGAAGAGTGTTAAGAAAGCATCTTATTCTATGTCACACCTTTCCATATATTTCTGGAAAGAGAGGCTAGATGGACATCTTATAGAATTTTGCATATTTCCAAATGCACAAAACAGGCTTATACGGTTAGTGGCGATAGCAAAAAAATGTTTTGGTATATTTGTCGGAAAAAGCTAAATCGTTAAAAGCTTCAACGGTATGGAGTAGATTCTCAGTTATAAAAAGTTGTCTGACAATTAAAGAAAAGTAGACGGCGTTACTGAATTGCCAAAAAACGATTGCACCCCTCAAACGACAAAAAGTTGGATCAATGCTTGCTTTTGTTTTTAGGAATGTAAGTATTATGATCGTTTATTACATGCTTTTTCCATGCTTGCACGTAGTTGAACACGGATAAAGCCTATTTTCTCGACTCCTAATGACATGCTATTTCAAATAATTATAAAATTAACGCAAATCACTGAAATAGAAATTTCACTAAAGTCGGTTGGCTTCGAAGAAAAACCGCACGTTAATCAAATAACGTGCGTATTTAATATCTAGGTAGGTGGATAGGGTTGAACATTGCCGTATTGAGAACGATGTGATGTATATATATTATTGATGATCACAATTAAACAAATATTACAAAAAATTTTATCACAACAGGGAACAGATAAATAACATAAATGAATGGGTAGGTATCTACTATACACCTAAGTAATTTTAATAACAACACAGTCAGCATGTACGAACCAATAAGAACTTCTGTTCCCCTACAGCTAACATTTAAAAGCAAGTCGTCCAATACGCAGCCGACTTTTACAACTGATCATGTTTATCTACATGCGATTTTTTTCTGGGTCCGTCAGACTCTGAACAAAAGGTATACAGGTGTGTATACAGAGTTAGTATAAAGTATGGAACCCCCCAAGGATCTTATCAACGTTTCAATATTTTTGAATGAAATTGCTCAAGGAATTCAAAAATGCTATCAAATTCAATATAACATTTCCGGTTAAACCAGGAATGCTTATCGACTTTGTTATTTTGAATAGAACACCCCGCATATTTTTACATTTTTGAATTTCTTGTGAAATTCTGCATACAGTGAAACTTTCCATTCATATTTTTATTGAATAATTGATGCTTTAATCAATAATTTATCGCCTTCATATTCTCGAATAATCAAATAAACCATAACAGAAAAAACAATAGTTACAAATAACACAGAAAAATATTATTACACACCTTGTACTACACTAATAGGTAGATAACTCAATAATCAATTTATTTAACAGTTAAAGGTTTCACATTTCATCCATAGGTAACTAAGTTAAAAACGATAAATTATTGATTAAAGCCTAAATTATTCAATAAAACTATGAATGGAAAGTTTCCCTGTACACAGAATTTCAAAAGAAATTCAAAAATATGAAAATAAAAAGGGTGCTCTATTGAAAATAACAAAGTTGATATGCATTTCCGGTTTAACCGGAAATGGTACATTAAATTTAATAGCATTTCCGAATTCCTTGGATCTTCTCAGAAGGGCATGAGCAATTCCATTTAAAAATATTAAACCGTTAAGGGGATACTTAGGAGGTTCCATACTTTATACTAACTCTGTATATCAACAAAATTGTATGTCGAGCAGACCAACAAACATCTAAGTATGTAGATGAAAACTGTACAATGAGAATATTTATAGTTTTTTTTTTAATAAATGCCTGATTGATAAATTGGTAGTTACACTTGATATTGTGATTATAGAAAATCTAAAAGAAAATCTAACTGAACTAAATCAAAATAATAACAAATTCATTGTGTACATAATACTTGTAAATAAATATTCGATTCCCTATCAGTTAGTTAATTAATGTTACAATGTCAACCCTTTTCTATAAATGTCCGCTTCGATTAGCCAACAGAGTTCGCAGATCTATAGAATTCTTGTCTGTTTAATTGAAAAAAAACCAATAAACCAATAAAATTTCCTCATTTTTCATCATATGAACAATTTCACCCAATCATGTCAACATTACACTGATAACAGACCATGGGCTGTTTTCACGTTGCTATGGACACATACCTATTGATTTATTTCAATTTTGAAGTTTCAAATATTTAATATTTGGGAATGTCACGATTTGGTTGTAATTCTATAATTGATAAAACATTTTCTATCCGAATAGCCCTCGGACATTGATAAATGCTCAAAAATTTTATGACAACTTTCTCAAGCTTGTTGCTTGTAGGCAACAGACCTCCGCCTACGGTGTCGGTCTGTTTCCAAGCAACAAGCTTTCGAAATCTGTCATGAAATTTTTTCGAACAATTACCAATGTCCTTGGGCTATTACTACTGATAATGATGTAGGTATTTCGACTCAACAATCTTGAAAAAAGTATCTTGAACTTAGAAAGGTAGATCCAGTATCTTGTATGTTGGTTGCTATTTAGATTTTGAGGATGACAAATGTTTATAATCGACAATAGATTCTATTTTACAGAATATTATTATGAGGATAATATCATTTTGCACATCGACCAATTTTCGTAGCCCTATATCAACGACAATTATTATTGGAGCTCTACCAAAATATGCTAGTCAACAAGTTCGTAGCCGGTTAATTCCTAATAAAAAGTATGTATTAGCACTTACTTAAAAACTATCGATATTGATTGAATTTTGAATAAAGACTTCAAAAGAAAAGCTAATCGCCAATAAAAAAAGTCTAAGATCTGGAACTCTCTCTCTATTATTTATAATTTTAATTCAACGCCAAAAATAGGTCTTCGTGAGTCATTTTGGGTATGTGTATACCCTGTCAAAAGCGAACAGATCCCATTCAATACTTTTTCCAAGGTATTGATTGTTAATTCGGAAAAAATATGGTGTAGGTAACTAAGCACTTAAAAGAATTTATTGTCGTTGGAAATAATTTAATAAGTTAATTTTTCAATAAGTTGGACAATTGTTAATTTACAAAATTTTCTTGAACTTCCTTATTTAATTTGAACTTAAAAAATTAAGTTTACTAATTTTTTCCAACGATAATAATTCTTTGATGTGTTCAGAATACTTCATATTTTTTCCAAACTTCCAAACAATTCATACTTCAAAAAATATTCAATGTTTCCTGTTGTTTCCTCCTCTTGGAGAATATTTTTTCAAAATTCTTTGAATAGTTTAATAGTTTTTAAATTATTAACAAAAAACTAAATGCTACTACCCATTTTTCATCTTAATTTTTTATGTGGCAAAACGTACTTTCGATACATTCCAAATAGAATGAGCCATCGCTCATATTTTTAGGAGCATTATTAAGAATTGAAACGTTTGTGGATTTGTTGACTAGCATACATATCTGGTTCAAATAATACCCTTCTTGGTGTGCGTCATCGAATGTACATTACGTAGGAAGGAATGGAAAAAAGGCAGGTCTGTGATTAATCCTAATCAGAATATCACAATAATTAACCGTTTAAATTTATTACAAACGTTAAACCTAATCTTCGACGTAAAGAATTGATTAGTTGATGTTTAGAATACGCGCAAGTGCGAGCTATCAATCGAGAGCAATTAAGCAGTCCAATAGTATGCAGACCTACCTTTCGTAGCGGCAATGTGTCTTACGTCTTCTTGTAATGTCATACTGACAGTTTTCGTCAGGTCTGTACTTTGTTGTTCACGGTCAATTATTATTTATGCAGAGTAAATATCAATGTCATTGCTATATTTATTTAAATAATACAGAAATATGCCCAGATACACGGAAA
This sequence comes from Galerucella calmariensis, assembly GCA_910591675.1. NCBI lineage: Eukaryota > Metazoa > Arthropoda > Insecta > Coleoptera > Chrysomelidae > Galerucella > Galerucella calmariensis. The sequence goes on along the minus strand of CAJUYG010000689.1, from coordinate 84,625 downwards.
AACATCAGCATTTTGAAAGTTCTCAAGTATCTTCAGTTAGAAAAAGAAGCTGAGAGTTATTTATTCCATAGCCTTTTCGAATTTGGCGGAATACGATCCTGATGATTTTATTTATCAAATTAAAGGTTAAGTATATGTCAAAATAGTAAATAAAATAAACGACATGCCGAAAACCCGGATATACGTCACAAACCATGACGCACACCAAAAAGGCTATTGTATGAACCATAACATGCATTCTGGATGTATGTATGTATGTATGTATGTATGTATGTATGTATGTATGTATG
>CAJUYG010000689.1:70949-84325 GCA_910591675.1 Galerucella calmariensis | reverse complement strand
TGTATGTATGTATGTATGTATGTATGTATGTATGTATGTATGTATGTTCAATCCAGTAGTCTTCTAGGTGTTGTGTCCAAGTATTCTGATGCTGTGCAATTTGCAATGTGGATAGAGGTTTCTTCTTCTGGATGCATTGCTTGAAAAAATGCTGACCAGTTAATGATTGATATGCTAGATAAAGATGAAGCCCATTTGTCGATATGGTCGGTCAAATAGGGGGATGTCTGAGCCGAAGTATTGGCTCACATTGTCCTGGTGGATACCTACTGCCACAGTTATACCGAGAAAACAGTATTTTGAGAAAATTTAGCTTGTTCTGGAAGACATACTACTGTAGATTGCAGTTTACGTTCGTGCTCGTACGTGTAGACTCAAAATGCATCACTTGTGTGAATATTGAGGTTCATATGGGGCTTTCAGAAGCCTCTTCACCACGACCTTCACAGATTTATTCTGTTTTTTCATGTCCGGGTGTTATTTGAAATCTAAACTTGAAAATGTATGGATCAGTCGAATTATAACACTTTAATAGTCTGCCACTGTTTCAAAAAAAAAATCGAAATACATTGTAATGGTATATGGCCACATTTATGACATTTTGCTGCAAAAAAATTAGAAAAGCTGCTTCCCCTTGGTACAGCTCTCTTTAAAATATTATTGTTGAGGTCAAGCACAAATCGCGATACTGTCAGGTAGGGGGAAGTGTAATGGAAAAAGTTTCTTTAGACATAATTGTACAAATATCATCTCACGAAATGAAACAAGAATATGTATGGGTACTTTTGTTGAGATTATGAATGTTAACGGGGACCAGTAAAGCAGAGAATATGATGATATTGAATCTATCCATCAACCATTCTAAATCTTTCAATGTATTGATGGTTCTACACACCGCCATATTTCGGTGGATAGATTGTGGTGCGATCTAGCGGAACGTTTTAAAGGTAGGTATGAAGTCGGAAAGTAGATAATCATAAACTGTAATTAAAGTGGAGGCATCTACATTCTACTCACTTGATAATGTCAATGCTGCCATGATTTAATTATAATTAAAGCTGAATAGATATTTCATTCTTGTTGTGGAAACCCGAGACACACCTCAAATATATTTGTGATATTGATAAAAGTGGAAAAATTGTGTATTTTTTCATGAAAATAATACAATTTTTCATTCGTCACACTCCTATTATGAACAAAGATAATTACCTTAGCGTTACAATTGCCACCAGCGCAATAAAATAAGTTTGTTTCAGCTTTCCAAACATAAAAGAATTTCAGTTTTATTAATATCACAAACACATTTAAGGAGTGTCCGAACTAAAAAAAAAACATTTGTTCATAATTTTTTTAAACAATTGCAACTTAAACAAAGCGTACCGGTTTTCCGTGCAAACGCCGGGCATATTCCGATTCAGCGGCTCAAAGTACTTATGAATATTACTCCTTTTTTATCCTTGATCCTATCATTGCAAACGGCAGCATTGATCGCTCCCGGACCATTATTTACTTCACATATCATTATTTTGTGTTTAAACAAAATCTATAGTCTTCAAAAAATATAATATCAAGTATCGTATAATTGTACCAAATGTCTATTATTATCAACAAAATTGTATGAAATAGTGAATTATAAATTATTTTGATTCAGCATCATGATATTTAAAGCTGTTGACTTACACATATACTTAAGTAGCACAAGAAATTTAACTTAAAATTGTTAAGTGCCATGCGCGTTTGTTTGAAACTAGTTATCAGAATCCAGCACTCCTGTCACCTGCATTTGTATGAGATTAAAATACCTGTAACTATTTTTAAAATTGCATTGTTTTGTTCCTCATTTTCAGTTCTATCTCTTATTATATTTTTAAGGCAATGAATTGTGTACCTATTATTAGATAATAAATATACTGTGTTATTTTGAAATCTCATTCATTATTTTATTTTAATCAATATCCCAATTAAAATGTTCCTTGTATATACAGTGTGTAAGAACCAACGGAATGAATTCATCATTTCGGTTACTTTACATATTTATGAAAAATCCAGAAACACATGAAATTTGGATTATGAATCGACATTCTTCAGTGTGAAAATGCGATGCCTACCTTCAACCCTTTCGAATGACAGGTACAACTCCCAATTTTTCAAATGGGAAGTATAGGTATCGTTTGAAACATCTCTGCATTCTCTATTCACAAATGGTATCGTTTTCAAGTGTATCGCAAACATTAGGAAGGAAATAAAATGATGTGGTTACCAAATTCGATATAATACAATCAAAAGCAAAAATGTATTGCAAAACATAATAAAATGTGAACCATTAAAAAGAACCGAGAATTTCAATGAAGTAGACGTTTAAAATGTTTACCGCGAATGTCTTGGCAACATTCTAATATTAAATAAAATACTCTTCTAACATTATCTTACATATCAAGTGTGATCGACTTGATCGCAGATCCTCATAAAAACAAATCTAATGATGTAAGATCAGTTGATCGCGCTGGCAATTTACGGAACCCCTCTTCCCTGTCCACCGATTGGGAAATATTGCATCGGGGCACTGCTGGACATTCCGTTGGAAATGTGATGGTGCTCCGTCCTGCTGAAACCATAATATCGTATTAACTGGATCTTAAGGGTTTCCTGTATCAGGCTATACATTAGCTCAGTACGGATACGCACACCTAAGGATTAAGTGAAATGTTGAGGTGTCATTGAGTCAAAGAATGACAACAACAAAAGTGATCCTGCTATTTCCATTACCAGCGGCGCTAACGTAGAAACAGACACACGATAGTCGAATTTGCTCACCATTCGTAGATCATTGCAATGAAGTGATTTGGACTTCGTAATTTTATAAAAATTGGTGAGATCATTTACTACTCTATTATGTAATTTTTTCGTTTTCATCTGTTTTTTCTTTTTGTATTCTACATCAATTGGAGATTAGATTTGATGGGGTGGCTAATCAGCCTATTCCGACCCTTTCAGATCTATTGTGGTCCTCTGAGGTGGGACTCTGCACATTATAGAATTCAACCGATCGCTTTCTACAGTAGATAAAATATTTAGATAAAATATTATTATATACAGTCTACAGCAGTCAAAAATCTCACTCTATACTCTGTCGGCAACTCTTTATTTAATTTCCGACATTACCATCTGCTTGAAGTTTTTACATTCCATAGTTATCATTGTGGCCATTTGATTCTACATTCAAGTTAAAGATTGGAGTTAACGTTTGTAATACATTTAAACGATTCATTATTGTTATATTTCAATGAGGATTCATCACAGACCTGCCTTTTTTCCCATTTCTTCCAACGTAATGTGTTAAAAGGTCATTAACAATCGATGGCGCACACCAAGAAGGGTATTATATAGACTCTACATTTTTTCGACGAGGATGTGATGTCTTTTGGCATTACATAAAACCAAGAATTGAATTCATTGATATTGTTTATTATTAAATGATTCAATGAAACTATTTTAACAAGATATATCTACTCAATGTCAACTACATATTATTAAAACAATAAGATCAATAAAACAAAAGGGATGGTCAAACATAGAAAATGTTCTTCGTACAGGGTACTTCAACACCTTCCCCCATTGAACTGTTTGGCCATACCAATAGCCTCTCGCAACGTTTCCAATCGTGGTTTAAACAGCGGCTTTGTCATGAGATCAGCTAGTTGGAATTCAGATGCAACCTTTTTAACGACTACTGAATTTTCTTGAACTAACTCTCTTACAAAGAAGTGCCTGAGATGTATATGTGTCGTTCTACGATGAAACTCTGGATTTTGTGACAAACGAATAGCAGCTTCATTGTCTACACTCAAAATTGGAACTGACTTGAGGGGATCAATTTTTTTGTAAAGCCTATTCATCCAAACTATCCCTTTGGCAGCTTCACTTGCAGCTATTATCTCCGCTTCTGTCGTAGAAAGTGCTACTGATGTTTGTCGTTGGCTCATCCAGGATATTGCAGCACCTGCATACATGCAAACAACTCCAGATGTGGAACGACCTGTTGTTTCGTCTCCGCCATAATCTGAATCACTAAACGTCTCCAACTTTCCTTGTAGTCCAAACTTATAAAACAATCCAATTTCTGTAGTGCCTTTTAAATATCGGATTCTTTTGACCTTTGAAATGTCTTGAATGGATGGATTTTCTAAGTTTCTTGACACAACACTAACAGCATACGCCATATCAGGTCTGGTACAAGTCATCAAGTACATCAGTGCACCAACAGCTTCCCTATAGGGAAAAGTAGTATTCGAGTCTTCCTCACTTTCCTTCCCTACTTGAAGACTGCCTTTTACCATGGGTGTGGAGACTGGTTTGAAGTCCTTCATACCAAAACGCGCCAAAACCTTTTTGGTGTATGAAAACTGACTGAGATTTATATCACCATTCTCTGCTCTCTTGATTTCCAGACCAAGAAAATACGTAGCAGGTTTTGTGGTGATCTTGAATTCTTTCTTCAAACTTTCTAAGAAGAAGATCTTCATTCTTTCATTATTACAGGCCAGTAAACCGTCATCAACGTATAGAGCTAACAGAAGCAAGTATTGTCCTTGATTTTTCACCATCAGGCATGGATCAGCATCGCTTTGCTTAAAACCGAGTTTTTCAATAAATTCTGTAAACCGTTTATTCCAGCATCTTGGTGCTTGCTTTAATCCATACAAACTACGTTGAAGTTTGCAAACTAGTCAGCTTTCGTCTTCATATCCCTCTGGCTGCTTCATAAATACTTCTTCTTCAAGTTGACTGTAAAGAAATGCTGTACAAACATCAAATTGGGTGAGCGACATGTTTCTATTGGCAGCAACACTAAGTAATGCTCGTATAGTGTCTCCTTTTGCCACTGGACTGTAAGTCTGATCATAATCCACTCCTTTCCGCTGAGAATAACCCTTTGAACTTGTCTATTGAAACATCTGGATTGTTTTTCAGCTTGAACACCCACCTGTTCAGAATTGCTTTCCTTACTGGTGGTAACTTGGTCATTACCCACGTGCAATTTTCTTCAAGTGACTGTAGTTCTCACTGCATAGCTTCGATCCAATTCTCTCGTTCTTTGCAAGTTATAGCTTCTTTGTAGTTTAGTGGTTCTTCTGGCTCTATGATTTCAGCAGCAACTGTCAATACAAAATCATTAAGTTTTTCTGGCTTTCTTAGTGTTAACCTATCTCTCAACTGTCGTATTACTTCGGTATTCTCTTCGTCAAAATCAGATTGAACAAGTTCTTCTCTAAAGCTTCCTAATGATTCATCATTTGGTACCTCTTGTGGTTCTGGATCTACTTCGGTTTGGCCTTCTTGTTGCAGATTTTCCTCTATGTTTTCGTTTGATGAATCTATTGTCGTCCTCTCATCACTACGTCTTGTAAATTCAAGCAAAGTTCCAAGTGATATAGAAGGAGTGGGCTCCTGGGTCTCTTTTATTACCTGCAACGGCGTAGGTTCATCAAAAATTACATCACGTGATCTAATCAGTTTTTTCTGCTCAAAGCTCCAAATTCTGTAGCCATCTTCTTCATAACCAATAAGAATACCTTTTACAGCTTTCTTGTCCATTTTCCGACGTCTACTTTTGTTTACGTGAGTATAGCAAGAGCTTCCTATGACTCTAAGGTGAATAATTTTTGGTTTTTGGTTGAACCAAACTTCATAGGGCGTCTTGCCTTCAATGTTTGATTTTCCTGTACGATTGAGGATGTATGCTGATGTATTGATTAGCTCAGCCCAGAAACTTTGATCAAAGAGTCCTTCTCTAGCATGCATTAGAGCTCTTGCGGTTTCGACAAGGGTTCGGTTTTCTCTTTCTGCGCATCCATTTTGTTGTGGAGTGTAGGGCATTACTAATCTGTGTCGTATACCTTGTTGGTCTAGGATTCTCTTGACTCGATAATTATCGAATTCTCCTCCATTGTCGGACAGAACTTCTTGCACTACATGACCTACAGTTCTAATTTGTGCCAAAACGATTTTCAGTTCCTCTACGACTTCAGATTTGTTCCGTATAAAATAAACGTAACGATATTTTGAAAAATCATCTTTGAATGTTACAAAATAACGATAGCTTTGCTTTGAACGTACGTTAAAAGGTCCACAAACATCTGTGTGAATTCTTTCACCTGGTGCATCTGCTTGTTCTCTTGTACCAAACTTGAAAATTTGAGACTTTCCATAAACACAGCCCTCGCATAGATCACTATCAAGCTTTACATCTATCTGTAGCTCGTTTTTTAATATCGTTTTAACATGTCTTTTATTCTGGTGACCAAATCTTTCGTGATATATCTGTAAAACGTTTTTGTTGGTAGCTAGATTGACTTCATTTGATTTTCTCGGTTTTCGAGTTTTCATTTCCAACACATATAACCCTCCAGATCGACTTCTTTTTCCAATCAGAACTTCTTTGCCTGCTATATGGAATGAACACCGTTCAGCCGTAGAAACAAACCGGCTATCTGTATACCTGTCTTGTGCTGACAAGGATGAAAACAAGTTCTTCTTTATCTCTGGAACATACCAAACATTGCGTAGTGTAAACAAATGTTTTTCACCATTTACATCTGTTTCTACCTTGACGTCTCCTTGTCCAAGAGCTGGGACTGAATGGCCATTAGCTGTTGTTACTCTGCGGCTATCTAGAAATGGTCGGAACGTGTCAAACCAGTCACTATGATTGGTGATATGGTTGCTAGCTCCGTTATCTACATACCAGTCATCGTCACTTCCGCAAAACAACACTTCATTGGACTCAATCAGCAAACTCATTTCCTTGTCTTTTGCAAGTTTCTTTTCAGGTTTCGGTGGTCTTCCATCGGCTTTCCATTTATCGCACTGTTTAATTTTATGGTTCGGCTTCTTACAAAAATTACAGAATAAACGCTGTTTACTTGATTTTGTGATCTTCTTGCCTACGTATAAGACTTCTCGACTATTTTCTCCTTCAAGAAGAGCGCAACTGTCTAACTTCTTATATTCTGATAAGGCTTTCTCATAAACTATTTTCTCATCTGTTGAGGCATTATCAGCAAGAGGCTTTGGCGGATTTAACGTACCTTGAACAACCTCTATAACCCCTGAGACTGACCTTAATAGTACCTCCATTTTGTATTTCCAAGTTGTCCAGTTATTTTTGCCTTCATGTAGACCAATGTTTACTTTCCCCAACAAATCCATTTTACTCTGAACTTGCTTGAATAATGCTTGGAACTTCTGTCGCAAAAATTTTTTTATCTGTCAAACTAACTTTCGAAATTTTGTTTCAAATCTGGACTTCTCTTTTTACTTCTTTCTTCTGTACTACACTTCGTAGTTCAACGACGGTTAGATCTGATGGAACCACGCTCTGCTACCATGTTGATGTAGTCTTTTTATAGTATTTTAGAGGAAAGATTATAACAGCAACATTTGACGTAACAAGATATATTTACTCAATGTCAACTACATATTATTAAAACAATAAGATCAATAAAACAAAAGGGATGGTCAAACATAGAAAATGTTCTTCGTACAGGGTACTTCAACAAAAAGGATATCTGACCTAGCGAAGTATGTATATATGATGATGAAGTATACAAGTGGACATTCAGAGGTATAAAAGATATATTCACATACATTAAGATATATTCAGCTATATTTAGTTTTATTCATAGGTACCTATCCCTTGACATTCAAGTTATCCAATAAAACATCCTCCCAGTGAATCATGTAGTTTTTATAAGCTTATTTGAGCCGCTCCCATACGACCCGGACCCACTAATTTATGAAGTCGTAGCATACAAAACATGGCGATCCTGCAAACACATAGTAGAGGCAATTAGAGGCAAACTAAAGGCAATTAGAGGCAAGTAGAGGCAATTAGAGGCAAACTAGAGGCAACTTAGAAGCATATGGTAACATGGAATGCAGAGCGACGAAGCAAGAAGTGCAAGAGAACTGAGTTGTTAACAGTAATTTTATTGTACAAGAAGAGTGGATGAAAGTCGACTTTGAACTGAAGACCCTAATGTACATCATAGTAGCAGTTCTAGAACTACAGTATAACAACTACAGTATAACAATATAATAAAAATTTGAAAACACCAAATTAAAATATTGCAATATTGTCGTACCCAAAGTGGGGCTCGAAAATTTAACTCTTAAAACTCAGAAGCTTAAATTGGATTTACCAAAATAAATCAACACGAACACAGATTCAATTAAAAAAATAAAACAAATTAACATTTAATTTAAAAATATAACTTGACAAATACAAATATACAATGCCAAACACAAGGAACAAAAAAGACAATACTAATACAAAAAGTGAAGAGCAATCCACATCAACAACAGAAGATATTGAAATGGAAATGCCAGTACAAGAACAAGCTGGACAAGAAAAATAAAATGAAATGGAAAGCTTACATAATTTGATAAGAAATTGGATGACAAGAGTAGTAGAAGGAAATGCAGATTTAAATAAAAAATTGGAAGAAGGAAACGCTGATTTGAACAAATCGAACAAAAAATTAGAAGAAGGAAATGCTGAATTAAACAAAAAATTAGAAGTATGAAATTGTTACACTCCTCAAAGGTGTTAAGCATCAGGCAAGAATTGCACTGCATCATCCAAGGGTGGGCCATGAAACTGTACCACTCTTGGATGTAAGTCCAGCTATTACTCAGGGGAGTAGGTTTCGTACCCTTGAGCAGATTTCACAAAGAGCTTAGATAGGAGGAGAACAACTGTTGCGTCGCTGTGCGTATTCATATATTCAAATAATGAATTAGCTGAAATAATATAAGTTGTAAACAAAGTAAGATTTCGAACTATTGGGCGCCACCTATCTAAACTAGATAGACTAGATAAACTTAGAGGTTGTAAAAAGAATAACGCAAAATAAAAAATAGACAAATATATATATATATATATATATATATATATATATACAGGGTGGGGCAATCTTCTGACATTGGAGGATTACATGGTTGTGGTGAGAGATAGAACTTTATAATTTTGTGTGTGCTAATACAGTTACTGAGGGCACATTTTGAAAATACTTTCGATTCTACTGGGTGTTCCAAAACCACGTAGAAGCACAAACTTACATTTTTTCAAATGGAACGTACTATATTTTGTTCAAGAATCGAAAAGATCTCACCGAGAGCGTTACAAAAATATGCACTCTAATATATTATAAGGGTTTTACAAAGATATGGCTAATTATTAGCAAAAAAGACCTCCTCTTTAACACTCTGCAGAACAGTAAATTAAACAGGTCTTTGTGTTCAAATGTCAAACACACATTATTGGCTGTGCTCAGTATTAATTACTTTTTTCATGTGTGGCTTCTTTGATGTAGGGTGAAACAAAACGCAAATCAAGCAATATCTCAAAATTTTTAAATGAATCACCCTATAAGACTTTTTTACAATTTGTTAGTACAATTAATAAACTTTCAAACGATGTAGTAAACTTAGGGCATTAGTTAATGGAAAATCGTAGATATTTCATGATAATAGTCAAAAACAAGTATTTTACATACACAAATAAAATGGTATTAAATTTTCACGTGCAACCTCTTGTAAATTTTAACATTTCTAAGGCATATATTTTAATCGTAATTTTGGATGCATCCACAATATCTAATCAATGAAATAAAATGTTTGCTAATACCGTAGGTACCTGGAATTACCAAAAATTTCATATTTATTCATATTTCACTTTCAAGAATTGTTATTATGGGCTTGTTTGAGAATGGGCGAAACATAATCAAGCTAGATTTTTGATTATATCAAGTGGGCTACTATCAAAATAGTATCTACTGATAAATGTCAAAGAAATATTGCTGTATTCCTCGTTTGTGTTTAGGAAGTTGATTCAAACACAATAGTTAACTTATGGTTCCAACAAGATGGAGCATCTGTATATAAGAAATTTTACCGACAGGTGGATAGGACGTGGTGGACCAATTTCGTGGCCTCCTCGATCTCCAGATCTCACACCAATGGATTTCTTTTTATGGGGATACATCAAGCAACTTGTGTATCAAACGGAACCTACTACCAGAGAAGACGTGAAAGAAAGGATTCGTAACGCATTTTCCACAATAACTCCAGCTATGTTGGAAAGAGTAAGATCCTCGTTTTTGAAAAGAATTGTATGGAAGTAAATGGTCGCAATTTTGAACACTTAGCATAAACTACTATACTTTACATAGAATGTCAATGTTCATTTATGTAAATGTGAGTGTTCTTATAATGTTGGTTTTCATAATTGTTAGTTTTTTAAAAATAGAAAAAGTTGGAAAATAAATTACAAGCTTGCATTTTACATAACTAAGATATACTGTTTGTGGTGATTTAAGTAATTATTTCGTAAAGACTACAAACTGCTTTTATATTTATTAGTACTATAATGACATTAGCCTACTTACAGTAAACAAAAATTTTTCTTCCAACATAATTCCTTCTTTCCTTCCTCTAATGGTAAGAGTAGAAGTCAAAGATATTTTGGATGCATCCAAAATTACGATTAGAATTTATGCCTTAGAAATGTTAAAATTCACAAGATGTTGCATGTAAAAATTTAATACCATTTAATATGTGTATGTAAAATACTTGTTTTTGACCATTATCATAAAATATCTACGATTTTCCATTAACTAATGCCCTAAGTTTACTACATCATTTGAAAGTTTATTAATTGTACTAACAAATTGTAAAAAGACTTATAGGGTGATTCATTTAAACATTTTGAGATATTGCTTGATTTACGTTTTGTTTCACCCTGTATTAAAGAAGCCACAGATGAAAAAAGTAATTTCTTCTGAGCACAGCCAATGATGTGTGTATGACATTTGAACACAAATACCTGTTGATTTATTTTAATTAACTGTTCTGCAGAGTATTAAAGAGGAGGTCTTTTTTGCTAATAATTTGCCATATCTTTGTAAAACACCCTTATAATATAATAGAGTGCTATATTTTTGTAACGCTCTCGGTGAGATCTTTTCGATTCTTGAACAAAATATAGTACGTTCCATTTGAAAAAATGTAAGTTTGTGCTGCTACGTGGTTTTGGAACACCCTGTAGATTCGAAAGTATTTTCAAAATGTGCCCTCAGTAACTGTATTAGCTCACACAAAACTATAAAGTTCTATCTATCACCACAACGATGTAATCCTCCGATGTCAGAAGATTGCCCCACCCTGTATATACTTGTGAAGGAATTATTTGCCAACTTATGAATAGAGGTAAGGATTGTGAGGATGTGGCAATAACTATAAATAGAATAGAACTATAAATGAATCATTGGTCAAATATAAACGTACATATAAGAAACTTAATTATAAAATATACTTACAATAATTATGCGAGATTATGAAAAATTTTGTGTTTGTAAAAATTTTTAATAAAAGACATTTAGGTATAAATTAAACTCAAAAAACAATGTAAAATGACAGTCAAAAAGTTTTTTATATGTGGTATAACAAAATGATCAATCAAAGGTTATTGCGATTTATGTTTAAATTTTGTTTAGTTTGTTTTTCATAATCTATATATATATATATATATATATATATATATATATATATATATATATTTAATCAAATTCACCTTTATGCTAAATTTATGGTACTACTAAGTAGCTCTGGGAGATATCTCAACTACAATTCTTACCATAAATTTAGCATAAAGGTGAATTTGGTTAAACAAATGGCAACCAGAGTTATGAGTCTTTCCGACCCCATTTTCAAAGGTAAGAATCGTGATAAACTCTTCAATTTGTTCCTTGATAATTCCTATCCCAAATCCTTACTAAGAAAGATTATTTTCAATACATCATCTGTTTTAGCAGATAATCCATCTCTTCCAATAGTTGAAGCAGGTGTGACTGATCAGAATGCTTTCTCTACCTCTGAAATAGTTCCCTCTTCTATTTCTATAGTCTCTTTACCGTACATAAGGGAAGTTACTCCCATACTTACTGAGATTTTTTCACAATACTTAGGTTAGATAGGATAATTAGTCGAATTCCACATGTTTGTGTGGACTCTTCACTTTGTTTTAAAATGAATTTTTATATTTTAACTTTTCAATTATTTTACAATGTGACTGTTATGTGACTATAGCTAGGGCTCTTAAAGCCATTTAGATTGTTTTTTCTTGGAATAATTGCTTAATGCTTTTCCCGATTATAACATCAAGGATACATTCTCGATTAGCGTAAGTTATAAAACTGTTGTAGCGAGCTGTTTTGTAAGTTATGTCTTTTTCTCATTTTTGTAGTTCCCTCAAGATGTTAATAAATATTTACGAAAGCTTGGAAATCTAAAAAGAGTACTCTTCCTTCATTATTGCTGCTTACCTCAATATTTGGCTGTTTGTGTATATATTGTTATGGTATGAACATACCCAATTTCATTTGAATAAACTTACAATATTTTTAAAGATTGGAAATATCAATTTAGTAACAAACTTATAAAATGAATTTCATTGATTGAAATAAAACAAAAGAAAGTTTGTTTAGAAAACAAATGAAAAAATCAACAACTTGCATACATTTCTCCGAAGGAGAAAGACGTAGAAAAATTTGAATTGAAATTTAAAGTAGAAATCTTGGTTGATGTAGGGGTCTCGGGTCTAGCATACTTCCAGAGATGATAAAAAAAAATTTTTCACGGAAATGTATTGGTGGATGATAATTTTTAAATTTACCAAAATCAGCCATCCCCACCCCTTCCCTAGGGGGGGATGGGGGATTCGACACCGTTAAAAATTCGTAAAAATGAATTTTTAAATATGGAATCAAATTCTACGTATTTTTTCACGTACAACCCTAAAATTTCATTTCGACAACTTTTTTTTTTAAAAAGTTATGCGGAAAAAATGTTTTAAAAAAATTGATAATTCCATAAATATAAAAATCTTTATTCCGTCTTTACGAATAAAAATAAAAATTTGATATTTGGCATATGTATATTTAACAGAATCACTAAGCAAAATAACATAACTATCCGGGGGGTGTCACCTTCAAAAATTCGTAAAAATGAATTTTTAAATATGGAATCAAATTCTACATATTTTTTCACGTATAACCCTGGAATTTCATTTTAACAACTTTTTTTTTAACAAAGTTATGCGGGAAAATTTTTTAAAAAAAATCGATTATTTCATAAATATAAAAATCTTTATTCCGTCTTTACGAATGAAAATAAAAATTTGGTATTTGGCATATGTATATTGGATGGAATAAAATTTGCGATAAAATAAATTATATGCAAATATCATACCATAGGGGTAGAGGGTGGGGATGAGTTTGGGAAATATTAGGGTTGGGGTAATTTTGAGTGTGTCATAA
>CAJUYG010000689.1:25586-55949 GCA_910591675.1 Galerucella calmariensis | reverse complement strand
AAATTGCTGAATTAGCGAAACAAACCAAAATGGCGATGATGTCAGCAACACCTCCTCAGTCAGCGCCAACGCCCATCCTAACCGTAGCAAACGAATCTTCTACGCAAGCGTCAACGTCTTTTACTACATTTAAATTAACCAGCTACGACCCAGATAACAGCGCATACGCAATTCACGAGTGGCTAGAAGACGCTACGAAATTAAAAGACGAATTAAATGTCAGCGATAATTTAATGATCGTTAAAGCAGGCGAAGCTTTAAAAAATCGAGGTAATCGATATTGCTGTGAATGGCGGCCGATCCGCCGAACTTGGGAGAATTTCTGTGCTGACCTCATCACTGCCTTTCCTGATAGAGAAACACCTGGCGCCCGAGCATTTAAAGCAGCTACACTAAGAAGCCGTGATTGCGACTCTTTATGTGATTATGGAAACCAGAAACTCCGAAGTATATACAGGTTTCACGAAAAACTACCCTGGGACAAGATTCTCAGCATGCTTGAATATGGTTTAGATCACGCTGAAGCACGTGCAACGCTACATATTCAATTACCGCATTCTGATCGCGAAGTCATGACTATACTTAGCGAATTTGACGCAAGACGTATTACGAAGCGGACTTTAGACACTGAAGAGATACCTAAAAGAAAATATAGATTAGGAGAAAGGCGGGAAGTGAGCAACGAAAGATCAAAGAAAATATTCAAAGGATCTTGTTTTAGTTGCGGACGTCCAGGACACCAACATGATACATGTCGCTATAAGCAAGAATCACCTATCGAACCGCAACAGGACATACCAGGTACATCCAAAATCCCAACATGTAACCATTGCAAGAAAATTGGCCACAGCGATGTTGATTGTTGGTATAAAAACGGGAAACCTAGGAAAACGTTTTTACTTAAGAAATGACGCCAATTGAACACAACACCAATGGCAACATTATTGTGCAAAAACAGTGCTCCCTCTTTCTCTTATCTGGTTGATAGTGGTGCCGACGAATCAATAATAAAACACTCTGTAGCAAAAACATTAAATGCGGCAATTAAAACAAACCATAAGATTCGTGCTTATTCAGGATTTGGGTCACAAATTGTATACGCTATCGGTGTCTGTGATCTGATAACTGCTATGCCTACTTTGACTTTAGAAATCAGTTATGCGGTCTTTCCGGATATTGTTATTCCAGGTGACATTGACCTTATTATTGGATGGGACGTCATCAGTCGACCTTGTTTACGAATCGAGAAAAACGATTACGGGCTCGAGTTACACCATAACCTACTCAGCATTTCTAATGTACTGACTTTGAAAAGTGTAAATAAAATTTTGTTAAACCAGCCTGATTTAGAAGAAGACTTGAAAATACAAATACCAAATCTATTATTGTTTTATAAAAACAAAACTCCCGATCATATTACCACTGGTGAAATGACAATAAATTTAAAAGACACTACCCCAGTAGCGTACCGTCCTCGTAGGCTGTCGTACCAAGAAAGGCTACAGCTTAAAAAGATAATTGATGACCTTTTAAGTGCGGGAATAATTCGCGAAAGTCATTCGGAATATGCAAGCCCTATACTTCTAGTATCAAAAAAAAGTGGAGAGACTCGAATGTGCGTGGATCTTTGTGATGTCAACAAAAAGGTAGTTAAGGAGAGGTACCCATTACCTCATATTCAAGATCAGATCAATGCTCTCTGTCATGCAAAATACTTCACTACATTAGATATGAAGTCCAGCTTTTACCAAATGCAGATTGAAGAAAAATCAAGGCATATTACAGCTTTTATCACTCCAGATGGTCATTATGAGTTTAATCGTATGCCATTTGGATACGTCAATGCACCAGCGATATACCAACGTTCAATTGATAGAGCGTTAGGCAATTTAAAGGGTACAAAAGCGTTCGTTTACCTTGATGATGTACTAGTGCCTTCAATTAGTGTTGAAGATGGATTACAGAACCTAAAGGAGGTACTCGATGCATTATCAACACATGGGTTTTCCTTGAATTATGGAAAATGTAAATTTTTTGCCCAAGAGACTGAATATCTTGGAGTCATTTTAAGTGCGGGATCTGTGCGGCCCTGTGAGCGCAAAGTAGATGCGTTGAATCAAGCACCTATTCCGACGGATATTAAAAGTGTGCGACAATTTATGGGACTGGCCAGCTATTTTCGCCGGTTTATTAAGGGATTTTCCGAGATAACCGCACCGATAACAGCTTTGTTACGAAAAGACTGTGTGTTTAAATGGTCTTCCGAGTGTGAAAAATCAAGACAATTTATCTTAAATAAGTTGACAAATTCGCCGGTATTACGAATCTATGATCCGAATCTACCATGTGAGTTGCATACAGATGCAAGCTCAGTAGGACTAGGAGCTGCTCTGCTTCAAAACGAAAATGGTGTAGTTCGACCTGTTGCTTACTTTCGTCGTCGTACGACTAATTACGAGGCACGATATCATTCGTATGACTTAGAGACATTAGCTATTGTTGAAGCTGTTGAACATTTTAGAGTTTATTTGTATGGTGTACAGTTCAAGATATACACCGACTGTAATGCAGTACGCGCTACCGCTTTAAAGAAAGATTTACATCCTCGTGTCGCTCGTTGGTGGATCAAACTACAGGATTATGATTTTTCGATTGAATATCGGCCAGGAAATAAAATGGCTCACGTGGACTACCTAAGTCGAAACCCCATAGACGATGAAAGTATTCTAAAAGTGTGTGCATTAAAAACGCTAACAGTAAATAAAATATCAAATACTAACACCTTGCGTGAATTCCAGGTAAATGATGCTTTTTGTATTGAAGTATTTAATGACCCGAACAATAGTAATCCTGATTATACTGTTATAAACAATATTGTTGTAACTAATACGAAGACTCCAAAGTGTTATGTGCCAGTTGCCGCCCGACTCTTAACAATGCGGTTATATCATGACGAATCATCGCACATAGGATGGAATAAGTGCATCTGTAAAATGAGAGAAGATTTGTTTTGGCCAAAAATGGGACAGTGTCTAAAAAAATATATTAGGAACTGCAGAGCTTGTGTTTTGGGAAAATCACACACTGGCCGGAGAGCAGGAAAGTGGCAGCATGGAGATAAACCGGACGATATTTTACACACTTGGCATATTGACCACGCCGGCCCTTTAGTTAAGTCAAATGGGGCCACCCAAATTTTAGTAGTAATCGATGCATTTTCAAAACTTTGTCGATTAATGCCAATACCAAAGAAAACATCAGAAGACTCCATAACAGCGTTAATATCAATTTTCGACGAATTAGGAACACCGAAAAGAATAATTGCTGACAGAGCAGCTGCATTTACCTCGATCACGTTTAAAAACTTCTTAAGTGTGCAAAAAGTGAAACTTCATCATATTGCTACGGGAGTTCCAAGAGGTAACGGTCAAGTCGAACGTCTGATGAGCACAGTATTCAATTTAATGAGAGCCACCCTGACTGCCGAAAAAGAAAAAGAATGGACTATTGCACTTCCCG
The DNA here is from genome assembly GCA_910591675.1 of Galerucella calmariensis. Lineage (NCBI taxonomy): Eukaryota > Metazoa > Arthropoda > Insecta > Coleoptera > Chrysomelidae > Galerucella > Galerucella calmariensis. Next base: position 52,430 of record CAJUYG010000689.1, on the reverse strand, counting down.
CTATAGAAGATAATATAAATTCTACGATTCACTCAATAACGGGTCATGCACCTAAAGTGTTACATCATGGCACAAATCCAAGGTTATTGGCTACTCAGCAATTCTTAGGAGACGCGCCACCCAACGATAATTTTGTCGATCCCGACAAGGCCGTCAGAGAAGCACAAGTACGATTAAAAAATAGTGAGAATAAGCTGGCTCAGCAATTTAATGCTTCACGTTGTCGAGCGAGCTTGTTTACAGTTGAGGACCTTGTCGCTGTAGAAGATTCTCAGCTGGCCGGCGGAGGAAAGTTGAAACCAAAATATAGAAGGTCATATACTGTACGTGCTGTACTACCGAATGAAAGATATGCGCTGCATAAGCAAGGACGGCGAACCACCGTAGCCGCACATGAACAGCTACGTTTGTGGCCTTCAAATAAATAATAAAATGTGAATAACGCTTCGGTTACACATTGCTTTTTCGTTATGATTGATAAGTCAGTGCTTTTTGAAAGAAAGCAATGTTTACCCTACAAACAATATTTTTTTTAGATTTTATGCGAATGGTGTCATTCAAGGTGTATTCAAGTTGATAATTATGATTTGTTATAATATGATTGTAGAAAAATATTGAAATACTGGCAAACCCACATTAAAAAAAAAAATAATGATAAAATAAAATGTGTATGATAAATACACTAGTGAACAAAAACACTTTCAATAGGTTGTAAAAATATTTTAGTTCATCTAAAATACCTGAATAAAATAATAATGGCAATCCTATTATATCTGATAAATAAGAAAAATGGCAATCCCAAAAACGATTAACACCAATAATGGCAATCCCATTATATACAGATTAATGACGAAAAAATGGCAATCCCATTATGAATTAAAAAAAAAGAGAGAAATAACAAAGCCAAAACAAACAAACAGTACCAAGAAGGTACGTGGTAATAATATTTCTCAGAATACCTGGAATATTTGATAGTAGCGATGGCAATCCCATCATTGAATCATGAAATAGACTAGTAATAATAGCATTATCTTGAAACACTTATGTGAAAATTCTTGTTGTTGTGTGTTGTCTGTTTTCTAAAATTTCAGAAATGGTGCGAGGACGCCCCATGATCAGAATGGCCGTGTTAGAAAGGAAGTATTATTTCTGCTTATGTCAGGAAGACCGACCAGCGTGGACAAAGCGAATAACAGGTTGCCGTCGCGCATATGTGCGCAACGGGCCACGGGCATCTACGTCCAGACGTGGTCCAGGCAGTCGTCGATAAGAGCGATAGAGAACGGTTTAAATGTAAAGTACTAACTCAATAAAGGGTAATTAGTGAGAATATCGGGTTGTGCCTTATTTCACCCTTACCGACCTAACATATATTTATGCAATCTTGTAGTGCCAGTTCGTTCGATGGACATTCCTCTTTTTCAGCACTTGTTTTGGCTAACTGGTCAGCTTTTTCGTTGCCGTAGATTCCATAATGCGCTTTTACCCATATTAATTGGACGTCGCTCTCTTTAGTGAGTTGGTGTAATAGGGATTGGATTTTCCTTATGTGCGGGTGAGCGTTGATATCTGCTGCATTCTTATTCAAACATTGGATGACAGAGAGGGAATTCGTTAGTATAGATACATTTTTCTTTTTTTGTTGTTGTATTGAATGCTCTAGTGCCTTCATTATGCCTGCAGCTTCTGCTGAAAATATAGAGTAGTAGTTGCTTAGTTTATAGGTTTTTCCTTCTTTTGTTTCTTGCACATAGAAAGCTGTGCCTGTACCTTTCGATGTCTTTGATGCATCTGTATATATTGTTATTGTGCTATTGATGTCTTTTTTTGTGAGTCTGTTGATTTTTTCTTTGTTCAATTCTGGTATTTCTGAGTACTCGGGAATGATTATTTTCGCAGAGTGTTCTATGTTCTCAAAGTAATTGCAGCTTTCGTATCTTAAAATTTCCACTTTATGTGTATTCCGAAATGCAATGCATATAGGTGGAGAGTTCTTTTTTTCCCAATATTTATTTGTTAGGTCTCGCATATTTTTGCCATTAGAATAGAATTCTTTTCCTTACACTTAAGTATCATTTTTTCCGCTAGAAATGTTCTTCTCAATTCCAATGGTGATTCGAGTGCTTCAACTCTTAGTGGTTCTACTGGTGTTGTTGACATCGCTCCTAAGCATATTCTTAATGCTTTATTCTGTATTATTTCCAGCTGTTTCAGTGCTTGTTTTGATGCAGATCCGTATAGAACAGAGCCGTAGTCTAAGATGGACCTTATATATGCTTTATAAAATAACAGACATGTCTCTGTGCTTGCACCCCATCATGTTTTGGTGATCATTTTGAGGAAATTAATGGCTTTGTTACATTTTGTTTTGATTTCTTCGATATATGCTTCCAATTTAATTTATTGTCTAATGTTACTCCTAAGTACTTAATTCCTTTCTTATATGGTATCATGTGGTTGCCCAACTGAATGTTAGGATTTTCTGGGATACGGTGCCTTGAAAAGTTAGTGACGTTCGATTTTGACGTTGATAAATCGAAGCCAACGTCCTCAATAGCTTTTATTATGTTTGAAGTGGCCTTGTTCAGCTTACTTAGACAATTTTGATATTTTTTGTCTTTGACGTATATTACAAAGTCATAAGCATATTGTAAAAGTGTGTGATTACTGCATTATTGATGCATTTTGATTGTATATATGTTGAATAACAGTGGTGCTAAAACTGAGCCCTGTGGTAAACCTCTAGATGTATGTCTTGGTCCTAATAATGCGTCTTCTTGTCTAATAAATATTTTCCTGTCTATCATAATATCGCACAGAATGTTGCGTATTTTTGTGGGCATACCAATTTGTTTCAATATTCCGTTCAGTATAGGAATGTCTACTGAGTCGTATGCGCCTTTCACGTCAAAGAATGTAGCTGTAGTGTATCCATTTTCTCCAAAATTAATTTGTATATCCGTGACTAATTGAGTCACTGCGTCCGTTGTGCCATATCCTTTCCTGAATCCGTACTGATGCATTGGTAATATTTTGTGTTTTTCTAACCACCATTCTATCCTGTTTTTTAATATCCTTTCGAATGTTTTCAATAGACATGCTAATAATGATATGACTCTGTAGGATTCAGGGTCATTTGGATCTTTTTGATGTTTCAATATTGGAACTGCTATTATGTTTTTCCAATCTTGTATTGTGCATTTGCCCGTTTGTAGTATATTGTTATATATTTCCAATAAAAAAAATTTGGCATTTTCTGGTAGGTTGAATACCATCGGGTATCTGATATTGTCTAAGCCCGGTTCTGTGTTTTTTCTTTGTTTTATTGTGTTTTCTAGTTCTTGGATATTTATCAGATTTTCGAATACTTGTGGTGTTATTTCCACCTGTTCCTGTTCATTGTGTGAGCTATTTTGGTAGAGGGTTGATGGCGGTGCTATTCTCTCCAGTAATTTTTCTTTCCATTCTCCACTGCTGAAATGTTTGTTCTCTGTCGGTGCGAAAGATCTTTTCATTTTCTTGGCCTGTTTCCAAATGTCTGACATTGATGTGTTTTTATTCAGCTTGGTGCAGTATGCTGTCCATAAGGATCTTGCCTTTTCTTTCAAATATATTTTTTTGTTTTTGCTGCAATTCTTTGCACTGTAATGAAATTTTCCAACGTGCTGTTGATTTTGTATGCAGTTACTGCATTTTTTCTTTCCATTACAGCTGTATCACATTCTCCGTCCCACCATGGAGGTAGTTTTCTTGTCTTTATCTTGTATGGTTTGGTTGTTGGCATTGATGCTTGGGCAGCTGCGTTTATTCCTTGTATTAAGTATTCATATTTTGCATTAATGTCATAAAAATTGGGTGCTATTTGTGAGAAATAAAGCTCTGCTTCGTTTCTGAATATTGCCCAGTCTGCTCTATTTATATTCCATTTATTGGAGGGGTATATTAATTCATCTGTTTTTGGGCGCTTATTTCCAGGCACATTAATGTTAATGAGTATTGGAAAGTGATCTGAGCCTAGAGTGTCATTTATTATGTTCCAATCTATTTGGTTTATGAGGTAGGGTGTACTAAGTGTCAGTTCCACTGCGGAATTTTCCCCATTGCTGTTGACTCTGGTAGGTGATCCGTCATTTGCCAATATAAGGTCATGATTTTCTAAGACGTCTAGAAGTTGTATCCCCCTCTGATCATTTTTGTACGACCCCCATGTTTTGTTGTTTGTTGTTGTTTTGTTGTGAGCATTAAAGTCTCCGCATATTATGCCCTTTTCTTTAGATATAATACTAAATATGCTATCCCAGTCGCTATTTTTGATGATAATTTTTGGGGGAACATATACAGATAATATTTTAAACTGTAAATATTTATTGAAGTTCATTTCAGCCGCGCATATATTGATGTCAGTGTTTACTTTAATGTTAATATCTATTTTCTTAAAATTAATTTTTACTTTTGTTAGTATTGCTGTGCCTCCATATCCATCCTCCCTGTCTGACCTAATTAGATTATAACCTGGAAATTTGATAATTTTATTTTTTTTAAACCACGTTTCAGATATGACACAAATATCAATCTCGTGCTCTGACAGACACTTCATCAAACTATATTTATTCGCAATCGCCGAGCGCGCGTTCCATTGTAATATTTTGATTTTATTAATCATTGGTATATTTTGACTGATTATGATTCTTTTTATATAACCTATCTGTCACAAATTTAATGTCAACTTTTTTTATATCTTCAAATGAACTGATGTCTTCCAAGATAATTTGGAAGACTTGAAAGAACGTTTGAATGAATGTATCAGTTCCATCTGACTGCATGGATTCTACCTCCATATTTTCATTTGTAATATTATTATTTACTTGGAATACTGGTTTACTAGGACCGAAGGATCTGGGAAACATGGGTGCTTATGTATTTCTTTGTTTGGTGATTGTATTCTACGTTTTTTGGTTTGAGTGATCGTGTGTTTGCTATGTGATGTCGTTGAATGTTGAGGGCCCTGATGGTGTTTTTGTTTGAAATGTATTGCTTTCCCTATTTGTTTTGGGTTGTTGAATTGTTGTGTTAGGAAGTGATGGGAAATTTTTTGACGTTCTGTCAAGTACATCGAATCTATTATTGCTAATTCTATTAATATATAAATTATCAGACCAGTTCCTTGCTTCTATATAAGTTACGTTATTATCCGACATACATTGCTTTATTTGCTTTTGTTTTTCAAATACGGGACATTTTTCATGTATCGTTTTATGCTCGTTTGATTTACAATAGAAACAAAAGGTGTCTTCAGGATCTCTGCATGAATGATTTTCTTCCTTTATTCCGCTACAATTTATGCATAGTGTGTTAGTGCTTTTGCATTGTTTGGCCACATGGCCATACCTCAAGCAATTGTAACATTGTACTACCTTTTGAATATATTTTTCCACAGGGCATACAACGCTATTAATTATAACAAATGGGGGTAATACGTTGCCTTCGAATGACACTAAAACTGTTTGCCTTGGAATATATGCTGCTTCTCCATCAATATCGATTTTACGTTTGAATCTACGAATACTAGTGACTGCGTGTGGAGACTCAATATTTCCCAACAAATATTCATCACTGAATGTGGTATCTACTTCTTTAATTATCCCTTTCCTTTCTATTAAATTATTAGGTATGAATGCCTTTAATTGTTCCTCTTTTAAATTTTCGTTTTCTATTAACATATTCGCGTCTTTAATAGTTTTAACCTCTACTCTTACTCTATTTCTACCTACAATTTTGTATTTTTGTAATGTTTTGCACTTTTAGTTTTTTGTGCAATATGTGTCCGACTGCCATGGGGTGTAAATTTCCCAAATTTTCATTATTAATTTTTTCGATAAATACGTAAATTTTATCTATTGAATATAAACTAGGTTTATCGAGTTTGAACTTTTTTGTTACTTGTACTGAAATACCTGTCGCTGTCTGACCAGACAAGCGTGTTTCTTTGTTACTTTGAACATCCTTTCCTAAGTTTCTGCTATCCTGTAATGTTGATTGGTATGTTGAGTTGTAGCGCACATTCCTTGTGTTATCGTTATTATAGCTCGAATCAGAAGTTCCCCCTTTATCAGGGGGATCTGCACTAGACATTTTCCACTAAACTATGAATATCCGGTTTGCTAGGTGAACTGACCGGTTCAATAGAATTGGGATTGTTAACAAAACAACTTATTGATAAGAGAGCCGCTTTAAATACGTCTTCACTAATTGACTGTTGAAACCGCACTGCTTTAAATACTTAAACAATGATATTAATAAAACAATTTATACTGGACCGAACATAAAACTACCATTTGCCCTAAATGTCTATATTCTCAAATTACATGACTCTGTAGTAATGTTATGAAAAAGAAGGGTCAAGTTTCTATGGAAAGCAACAAAATATGAACTGGTTATGTAGCCTATCCCTACATATATCTGCTTGCACATCAGGATCTTTTGGAATAGAGCCGTCGAAAGTATTTAGCATGTTTGACTTTGTTTAAATATCTCTTAACAGTTGACATTTATGGTATCGATATTTGGTTATCGATTCAAAATATCGAATTGTTACTACAAATATACAACTACAGCACCCACGCCCACCAGAGCTCATTGTTTTCAAAATATGACAACTGAACTGTAACAAGTGACATATAAAATTTATGTCAACCTTAAATAAGAAATGCCTACGTTGATGACGTCATAATTCCGTCTCATCCATTTGATGAATGAGAGAGCAAGCTGGACAGTGTATGACGTAACGGCAAAGGATGGTTGAACAAACTCTATCTACAATGTTATATGGTTTAAATAATACCCATCTTGGTGTGCATCGTCGATTGTGACGTATATTCGGGTTTTCGGCATGTCGTTTTTTTATTTGCTATTTTCACAAATAGCTAACCTTAAATTTGATAAATGAAATCATCAGGATCGTATTCAGCCAAATTCGAAAAGGCTATAAAATTAATAATTACCAGCTTCTTTTTCTAACTGGAAATACTTGGGAACTCTCAAAATGCTGATGGTTCTCCGCGTATCTAGGCATATTTTTGTATTATTCAAATAAATAAAACAATAAGATTAATGTTCACTTTTCATAAATAATAATTGACCGTAAACAACAAAGTACAGACCTGACGAGAACTGTCCAGTGTGTCAGTAGAAAAAGACGTAAGACACATTACCGCTACGAAAGTAATGCCTTCATAGTGTTTTGAACTCTCGATTGATAGATTGCGCTTAATCTAACATCAACCAATCAAATTTTTGTATGTCAAAGATTAGGGTTAACGTTTGTAATACATTTTAACGGTTCATTATTGTAATCTTTTGATTCGGATTAATCACAGACCGGCTTTTTTTCATTTCTTCCTACGTAATGTGTTAGAAGGACATTAACAATCGATGACTGTATCGACTGTATCGAGCATGTTATCAAAGTAGAGGCAAATATGTTGAAAATTGACAATATTTGTGATGATTTAATCGACCCTATTATTATTAATGTCAACAACGATTCTTCCTCTTCCGAGGCGGATATAGAATAAAATGTAAGTAATAAATAATGTATTCCAATAATTATTTCTTTTAATTTTTTATTATATTATAATTTAAAACGTATTTTTTTCCCAAAATACACACCACTGCATTGCGTTATTCCTTATCTGCTAATCCTTTAACAATGAAGAAACCCTAAATTTTGCTACAACTGAAACAAATACGGGGTCGATCTACCTGGTTTTTAGATTTACGGAAGAAATGTAATTTAAAGTAAGAGATTTATCAAAAATTTCATGGTGCTCCCTGTAAAGGTTTTGCATACTTAATTAGGGTTTATTACTCCTCGTACTTTCTGTACAGACTATAATATTTCAACTATAGCTGGTTATAGGTTTTATGTTCAAATTTATGACATTTGACACAAAAGACACAATAAAAATAGGAAAACAAGTCGCAATCAGCTTTGACACAAGAAACATAAAAGTTATTATATGGTTATCCATGTGTATTGTATGCTAGGTCTTCATGAATATGTCCGGATCGTTTAGGAGCGGCTCAAATTTGCGTATGAAAATCTACATGATTCAATAGAACTCACTAGAATTTTCAAAAATTCATATCTTTTAAACCGTTCAATATTAAAGCTTCAAAATTCGGGGTATAAGACTAGAAATAATTATCTAGGCGGGATACATGTAAAAAAATGGAAAAATGATGGTATTTTTGAGATACAATACTCAAATTTCTAAGATATAATTTTTTTTATTGGTGGACCATTTTACCTATTCAAAGCACGCCTTAGCGTGTTTAAATCAAACTTCAAACACGCGCGTTTTTTGAAGTTACCATGGCAACATCAACAACTCGAGAAACGAAGTCTAAATGACAATTTTTTTATTGATGATCTGACAGGAGTACTTTGTAACGTCAAACCCTTCATTCGAACAATATTTAACAATTTCAATTTTATAAATGATAATGGAAAGTACAGTTGGTATTGTTTAAGATATTAACATTTCGATTTTTGGTGCACCAATAAAAAAAATAGCGCAAAGTATTCGTGGATAACTGGTCTCTAAAACACTTGCTCTATTTCGAACACTCCGGCTTCGCCGTCGTGCTCGAAAAATCGCGCGTGTTTTGAAGACCTCAATATCCACTTATACTTTAATATAATATTTTTTTCAAATACTCATGCAAAGCACCTTCAGTCGATACATATAAATCCATTCTCCAAACTTGAGCTCTATATTTCTTTGGATTTTTTGAACTATTCTTAAAGAATAGGTATTGGGACATTTCATTAAATGGGTAATGAAAGTGGAATAAAAAAGAGTTGCGGTACTAGTCGTTTTGCTGCGAGGTACCGGTTGACTACCGATTCAATGGGAACGGTACTATCATTATCCTTCTCTAATGTGTTTTTATTTCTTTTTATTAGTTCCTTCGCAAAAATGCGTCGGTCTTGTCTTGGGCATATACAAAATAAAAGTTGGTTATTCGTTGTGATTATTTCTATTTCATTTTTTCATTAATCAATATCGTGTTAATTATATGGATAATCTGATCTCTATAGAGAACCTAGTCCTTACAGATTTTTTACTTACATATTTTGTACAAAAAGAATCAATACCTCAATTTTTTAATCTATTCTCAGATATCTAGCTTTCCTTTATTCCTGTAGGTTATGTGATTATAAATGTCAACCGCTCCCAAAAACACCTTACTCACCACGGTCCATGAATTTGCGTACCGTTGAAGTATACTCAAAGACAAAAGTTTGAACCGACCTGTCACGAAAACGTTACGGTCCCGAGAAAGTATATTTCAGCTGGCAAAATAGCTTATTTCCCGATTACATATTCCTTACAGACTATGATAGAAGGAAATTTCTACAAATAAATGAAAATTTTTGTTAATAAATTGATCCTTCATAAAAATGTCACCGTACGCACATGATCTTGATGTGTTCACAAATAAATTTATCCCTTATAAAAGTTTCATCGTACGCCTTTGATAGATGTCAATTTTCGCTAATAAATTGACACACATAATATTATATACATTACCCATGATTTTAGTTCATCCAAACAGTGCTCAACGCGCCTAAAGAAGTTTTCACTTCAAAAATGTGTTTTTCTGGTTACTGTAGGTACATAGATCATCAACTAACAATGTTGAAATTAGTTCATCAGAAAAATTTTAAAAATATTAAAGAGCACCCTGTACCAGCCGAAAATTAGAAACATTTTCATTGGCTAGTACATATCGACATACATTCATTTCAATTCTCAATTGTGTCTAGTTTCAAATATGGGTAAAATGGCTCATCCGGGTAACACAACCTGTATACTTTGTCCTGCGACATTACGACGAAGGAATTGTAGATGTGGCCTTTTATATTTAAATAAGAATAAATACAAAAATAATTCACAAAAAGCTCATTCTACGATGTTACTATGCAAGTGAACGGTACAACAGATTGCAACAAAATGAGTTTCTAGTTGCGCATCTAATCTTCATGCCTCGACTAAGTATTTCTGTCGGATTGTAGCTGGTGCGTTTTCCTTTGGACTGTACCCTGTTTCTCTGTTGGTTTTCATTTCACGTAACCTACTCATGTGTCTAAATTCGAATTATCTCAACGCTACTACGCGGATGTTCTCGCTGCTTCTCTTTCCGAACTCTCGTCTACCGTTGAGCGTCTAACCTGGCAGCAGGTCCTATTATATCCTCTTAAGTAATTACACTAATTATGTCAAGGAAAACATATGAATATAACTGCAATCAATATTTATATATGTATCTGAATGTTTGTGAATATATCTGAATGTATGTGAATAAATCTATCATACCTCTGAATACCCACTTGCATACTTCATCAGCATATATGCATACTTTGCTAGGACAAATATCCTCTTTACGTGATCTCTCCTCATGTTCATGACCTTGCCTTTCTATTTACTATTTTACACCTATAAAATAATAACTAACTGCATTGCTTTTAAAATGAACATAACTACATTGAGTTATTTAACAACAAACAATTTCAATGAATTGATTTCCTGATTTTATGTAATACCATAAGACATCACACCTTCCCCTTTTACAAAAAGAATAACTACCTATATCTCGAAATATTGCTGTGAAATAGACAAAAGTGGCACTTCATGCTCTATTACTAAAAAATTAAAATGTTTAGTAATCTATGTTCATGCAATATACCTGATTTCATCCCTAAATCGTAACCTAAGGTATTTATTTATAGTTTTGCTGACTGTGCACTGTTTTTAGCAAGTGTACACTTCACTATTTTGTTTGTAATAAACATAAATTTAATGTTTGGTTCGATTTGTCTGTTTGTTACTCGTGCACAATGAACTTCACTTCTTGTTTACTGCTTTATTTTTTACAGTAAGGGCTAATTTTCTTTTCATGTGTCCAAGAGAGAAATCCATGGAGCTTCTTTAGATAGTGGTGTCACTTGCCTTAATGAGCAGATTTCTTCTCAGAAAATTATATCTTCCTACATTTACCCAATAATATAATCACTATACGGTTGCTAATAATTATTGTTGTTGTTGTTTGTTTTAGTACAATTATTTCGTGTATTATTTGACTTCTCTATTTGATATTTGTTTATCAGTATCTGACTAGTTTAATAGTTGTTTTTTTTCTACCACCAATCTAAGCTAACCTAAGTTAAACTTAGCTAAGCTAGCGTTCGTTTTGCCAATGAAGTTAGATTTACTAAGATCAACTGACCTCCCCCCTTGCCTCCGCCAAGTAGGTACCTATGCCGGATTTTCAACTTTTAACAAAATTTCTTAGCTAAGTTTAATCGCGGAATGCAAGAAAAGCCACTCACTTTTGACATCTGATAAAGATTCTAATTTTAAAAAACATATTCGTAGCTCTTTTAATAGAATCCGTTTTGAATTTTTATTTTTATTCATAAAGGTTTACCCTCTTCGAGACCTGTTGTGTTGTCCCAAATGTGGATCCAGTGATTCTATCTTCTGAGCTACTAGTTTCCTGATTTTACTGGTAATTATTATTTTAATTAACCTTAGAAGTTGAAAGTTGTATGCCAATCTCATTCATAGAAATATACTAAATTTCATTATATATATTTCTATATTAGGTGATATCTGTCAATTTTCATGAATCCATTTGTACTTCCGGTCACCGTTGATGTTAGGTAGTACATGTGCTTTCCGTTATCGTGTTGAAAAAGTATTTTAGAAAAACCCTGAAATGCTAGACATTGTCGGGACAAAAATTTTACGACCGCAACAATTCTTTCCAGAACATCATGCCAATTTTTTTTTCGGTTTCTAAAACCCGTAAATGATGATCGTTCACAGTAGTAGATAACTTTAACATTCTTTTCAAACTCATCCATGTATTCATGTGAACATGATGTAAAATTGATGTTTCATGTCTTTTTATAGCCAACAAGTGTTGCCATTTAGAAAAACCATTTGAATCAGAAAAAAGATTGAGTTTTACCAAAAAGCTTACAACAAAAGCAAAATATAGAGTTTTTGAAACTGAATAAATAAACCAAATTCTCTCTGTTGTTCCACCATTCTCCAGGTTTCTGACAAAGTACGTACTTGGAAATTTTCTTTTGTCTTGATTTGTAGGAAATTGATAATTGCGTCCTATCAAAGGAGGTCCTCGCTTCCTCGTTGTCAATGGTTCTAGGCCACAGACCAGGATCCTCTGAAAGAAGAATGGTACTTGTCATCTCAGGGCTCATTTCAGTCAAGGCTTCGGTTTCAGCTTCACTTGTAGCCTCTATTGTTGAGCCGGTGGGCTCGACCGATTCTGCGTTTCCACTGAGAGTTGATGTACTCGTAGATGGTTCAAGTGCAGGAAAAGATGAAGCAGCAGCCTCTTCAGAACATTGACTCTCTAAAGCTTCTGTTTCTGCATTGGAAACTGGAGTCTTCGCAAAGAAATCATTCATTTTGACAGCCATTTTCTCCCTTTCTTGGGCTCTAACTTTTTTTGCTCCCGAAATTTTGCAGCAGAAGGTTTTTTCTCTTCTGTGGTTCCTAGAATTAAGCAAGAGAACATAATATAAGCTAATATGCTAGATCAATATAAAATATATTAAAATGTACTAGGCTCAGAAAACATTTGAAAAAGAATATTTTGACAGTCTTGGCACTACCGGCTATATCTGAAAGAGATGTCAACTTCGGTAGTTTGAATGAAACACCCTGTATATTAATACTGTAACGTTTATTCTAATTTATATTTACAATTAATTTATATTTACAGATTTATATTCAAATACAGTTCTTATTTAATAATTTATATAATACACTAAACACACACTAACTATAATTTATATGAGAGTCGCTTAATAAACACTTTATCGAGGCGCGATTGCTTTCTTTCAGTATCAACTCTAACTGACTAACTAACTCCGCTGCGATGCTCGTCGCCTATTTATACTCGCAAAATAAGTCACCACGGGTGAAAAGTTCCTTTTTAAAAACTTTATTTATTTATTAGTTACAAATTTATAATATTCCCGACAATACAATAGGTGTTTTCTATTCGAAAGATAATTACTGACTGCCTGTTCTGTGTGATTATACATAAGAAGTAAATTAATTAGTGTTAGCAGAAATAAATAGTGTGTCAGCTTTTTATATATGATATTCTGGAAAAGGGATGACATAATTCGCATGTCTTGTAGTTCTAGAAAGCTCTCGAAGTTCTGGTGGATGCGCTGGGTTTTCTACTATTTTCAAGAAATAAACTTAAATATAAAAGAAGTAGATAAAGAATTACTTACTCGTCAGGTAATTCTTTATCTACTTCTTTTATATTTATATTTTCCAATTTTTGTACTTACTTGCAGGTAAGCACTGAAGATGGCTTAATAGCCGAAAGCGCTCTGCGATTTTAATAAATTAATATTTACACAGAATACAAATATGTTTTCTTGACTTTCGAGTCATGTGTACTCAGCTATAAAGTATTACCTAATATTATATTATCATATTTTATGTTCAACCATGATAGAGTTAGATCCCAGAGCGATAAGACACAACTTATTTTCACATAAATGAAACCTCATGTTCTCAGTAGTGTCTTATGTGCTCAGAATACCTGCGCACTTGTGGAGCTTGCCGAGTGACACCTGACACCCTTCTCTCATTCGTGTAATTTTTCTGTGTACTGTGTATGTGTCCTTTCCGTGCAACCTAATGGTATACAGTATAGTTCGGATCTGTGAGACCACATGTTTTTGTTGTTTACGTCGTGTAATTTGTGAGTTATTACATTACTTGATAACGTGAAAATCATGGAAGAAGCAGAATCAGCAAAATTCAAGTGTACATTTTGTGAAAAATCTCATGATAAATTAATATTATTTACTGAGGAAATATTTAAAAAGTGTAAAATCGTTTCACACATAACCTAAAATTTAAAGACTTGGTGCACTTTGGTGATCCTGAATTATTTACCGATGAGCACAGACATGAAGATATTTTCAAGATTATCCAAAAGTTTATCTGTGAAATCTATAGTGGCCCCGATACACACGATGTTAACGTTGCCCGTCTTCACCTATTTTTAAATAATTACAGCGTATCTAATATAAATGAAGAATTTAACCGTAAAAATTTAAAAAACTTTGATGCAAGCAGTTTACCCCTGTGTAAAACTGAGTTATTCCAACAAGTTCTACGTGCTAATTATCTTTTTAGCATATGGAATTATGCTCATGAAAAACAACCAACCATTTTTACTCCTGAACAACATCTTCTTGTCTGTGCTCATCGGTAAATAATTCAGGATCACCAAAGTGCACCAAGTCTTTAAATTTTAGGTTATGTGTCACTCGATATTGTAAAACGATTCTACACTTTTTAAATATTTCCTCGATAAATAATATTAATTTAACATAAGATTTTTCACAAAATGTACACTTTAATTTTGCTGATTCTGCTTCTTCCATGATTTTCACGTTATCAAGTAATGTAATCACTCACAAATTACACGACGTAAACAACAAAAACATGTGGTCTCACAGATCCGAACTATACTGTATACCAATACCATTAGGTTGCACGCAAAGGACATATATATAAAAATCAGCTATGAAAATTTAAGTTGAATAACTATTAATTTTAGTTACCTTTCACACCTGGTACCTGTCCAGGTGTCACTCGGCAAGCTTCACAAGCGCGCAGGTATTCTGAGCACATAAGACACTACTGAGAACTTGAGGTTTCATTTATGTGATAATAAGTTGTGTCTTATCGCTCTGGGATCTTGGACTATGAGCGAAGGTGAGAACTGCACTTAATAGTATATTACGTAACAAGAGTTGTAAGTAACCCATTACGCACGAAGTGAAAAAGTTTTTGCACGAAGCCGCGCAGCGGCAAGTTCATAAATTTCATGAGTGCGTAATGAGATTACAACTCGTGTAACGTACTATACTTTTTCTACGCCCATCTATTTTCTTCTGAGTGCTCATAATTTCATCTTTTTCACTACTAATAGACATTTTATTCTATTGTAAAACATTTATATTTTGAAAATAATAAAGACAATTATTATTATTATTATCATATTCGTAGGTAAAGTTGAGAAAATGTTCGGATACTATATTTTGTTACAAAAATTGACAGCGTACTTAAGATGACGCTTTTTTCCATATCAAGAAAAAGGGTCATTTTTTTGGCAAGTTTATCTGAAGCTGTGAAAGGAATGCAGTCGAAAACATTCGATATTGCCACGTTCAACTATGAAAAAGCTCAAGTGCTCAGTATGTAGTGATAATAATTAGAAAAGGAACTTTTTATTATTAACAATATCAACAATATGATTAAACGTTAATACTTTAATGTGCTTGTTTCCTCGGATTTTTCCTATTTACATTATTTTTCCAATTTATGAATGTTTAAAGATGAGCACTTTTCCAAATTTGTTATGGGCTTCTTCAAGCTCTGGCAGCGTTGTACGAAAACCATAATTACCACTCCCTCCGAATCACATAATTGGTGATTTTTTATTGAAAGGCCTGACCTGCTGACTTCTTATTGGCAAGCGCGTGCGTGTGATCTTCCATCTCACTTCGTCAATTGACTGATATTGATTTATCCAGTGGCGTTGGTATTGTCAGTGACCTTTGTATTTTCAATTCTACTTGGTAAAATAGGTACCCTACGTTTATGACAGATATGCGCCATGTTTCCTCCCCTCTTACCGATGCCGCGTAGCTTCAGATAAACTTGCCAAACTTTATGTTATGAGATCTCATTACGTGCATGTTATTGTTAAATGTCATTTACAAGGAATGTTGACAGTGTGATTTTTGACGTTTACAGACATATGGGCGTAGAAAAAAATTTTAAATCAGGAGATCAAGTGATACCTCGTTTTAATGGTCTTTTCATCCTGAATTTAATATTGCAGTCGTATAGTAGAGGTTATTCTACTCAAGTGAAAAACTAAAGAGGTTTAGAAAGTCTGATAATGTCCTAAAAATTATTTTCCTGTTTTTAGTGCACCAGATTTTATTTAAATTAGTAGTTTAAGTGTTTCATAAAACATTGAGTAAAAACTGTATGAATCTGGTTCAGGTGAATAAAAACAAGTGAACGCTTTTACCCGTCAATACGAAAGTTAATACTTGTTAATCCTTAACAAACTAAGTATGGCCACTGAGTATTTGCTTGAAACTTGACAAGTAAAGTAGTTTACTTATTTTTATTTATTTTTTCCACGAGCGGGCGGAAAATTTAATTTTCCACACACATTTTAGTGTGGAAAATTAATTTTCCCGCACCGTGTGGAAACAAAGAGCAACATATCCAAAATTACAGCCATTCAACAAGCAACTAGCATCTGCTATAAATTTAAGTAATGCAAATAAATGTACTTTTACCATAAATTATAATATAAATAATTAGGTATTAGATTCTGGGAACTATTATTGTTAATAATATTTTACTCCATGTTAACTTTATCAATAATCTAGTAAAATATGTTTCTAAATAAACTATATAAGCACTTATAATCAGATGAAAATATCTCAGCTTTTGATTAGTTCTGTTGACTTTCCTCACGCTCGTAGAAAAACTATTGTACCTAACACTTGCGGAAAATGCATTTAGCTACTACCAATATGTAATATCAAACATTACGATAGTGATATGAGTTTCGTAATGAGATACTTCACCGCACTAGTGCGGTAAAGTAAAATTAATTGAAATGAACGTGTCAAAGTTGACAGTTTGTGGAATGCACCAGTCTTCGAATCGCTTATATTCTTTTTCGTATTTATTGCGAGATTTAGCGGGTACTATAGCGCAACGCTTGCTTGTTACATGATTCTATCATTAATTTCAGGAATTTTGACTAATTTTGAGTAAATAAACAATATTGGTATTAGGTAAAATATTGTACTATATTCGTATCGTAAAAATTCATATTACGATATTCAACGGGTTATCAACGCCCAACGGCCTCGTTTGACAAATTTCCCATCTCATTTCGCAATATGAATCTTTACGACACTTATATCGTGAATATCTATTTCCGCACTTGTTAGGTAAATAGCTATTTTTTTCAACAGTAAAAACACAAGAGCTTTTTTTTATCGGATAAATTTCTCTTTGCAACGAAACAGTTTTGCCAATCACTAATTTTACGAGAAAAACTGACATGATAAAATCGCGACACCGAAGGTGGAGCGATTTTATCTAATGTCAGTTTTTCGATCAAATTTAGTGATTGGAAAAACTTTGAGTTAAAGAGAAATTTATCTGATAAAAGAAAAGATCGAGTGTTTTTTGGCAAGATAAATTAACGACAGAATATATGGATGAACAACAAAAATAATTATCTTTATTCTTGCGACTCATTGTCATTGTGTAAAAGTGACGTCCCCTTACTAGATATTGAAGAAGAGGAGTTTTTATCGCGATAAAAAAGGATGCACCTTTTTTATCGATGTCAAAGTGACAATAACATTTCCAGGTATATGACATTTTAACATTGGAGTTAATTTATCATTTTTAAATTTTTTTTCGCCCCTTTTGGGATAGCGCCCGCGTGCGTTGCACGCCCGGTAACGGGGGCCCTGGCGCGCCTATTACATCGCCATTTTAAAAAAAACGGCACATTCGCCAGGCAGCCGCACTGGCATATAGGATGTACTCTGTACCCAGTTCAATATTGATAAAGGATACAGAAGACAAAGGATTATCATAATGTCGGATAGTCAAGCAGCCATTAAAGCACTGAGCTCTTGTGTAATCAGTTCCAAAATGGTGTGGGAATGCCTAGACAAACTCAATGAACTAGGCGAGAACAATATAGTCACCTTACTATGGATTCCAGGACACACTGGAATAGAAGGAAATGAAATAGCAGATGAACTAGCAAAGAGGGGGACTGAAATACCTTTCTGGGGACCTGAACCCTTTTGCGAAATAAGCCCCAATGTAATATTGGAAGAAATAAGTAAAGCCGAGAAAAAGAGAAGATCTCACCATTGGAAAGATCTAGTAGGGCTTATACAATCAAAGACTCTTCTGGGTGACTACAACCTATTGAGATCAAATGAATGCATAACTCAAAGTAAAACTGCGCTAAAAGTCTTAACAGGGATCCTAACGGAACATTGTCGCCTGAATGGGCACCTGCCAAAGCTCAAAATAGTGGAGAAAGAAGAATGAAGATTTTGTGGAATTGAAGAAGAAACCTCCATCCACATACTTTCCAACCGCACAGCACTCCAGAATCCTAGAGCACAGCACCTAGGAGATTACTGGATAAAAGAGGAACATTTACGTCAGTTGAAGCCTGCAGACATCCTAAAATTCCTAAGGACTAAAGGAGCTATTAGTTTATGAGACTCTCCTCAGAAACTGAGTAGAAGTAACGGGGCACAATAGATCATTCAGGTCTCAGTGAATGTCACCCCAAAATACATACATACATACATCTACTCTGTAGTGTTCTTCTCTAGGTGACAGAATCTGCACACCACTTCTTCTGTAAACCCCATTACCTTTGCGTGCCTGTTAATATTACTGTGCCCTGCTAACATACCTATACGGCTTTGAACATTTTCCCATCTTTGCTTATGCTTGACGTAAATGTTGATGAATGTCCTCTAAACTGTTACGGCTGACTCTGTCCCGATGAGATTACCCACAATTCCAGTGATTTCTGTCATCCACTTTTTTGTGGCTCTATTTATTGTTGACTTTGTGACGCAACAGATGGGTTCCAATCCAACGAATGGCATTAATGACCATTGTTTGGCCGTTTTATACCGGAGTTCTTCACCCTTATGATGCTTGTGCCCTGGTACCAACCCAGGCTACCATGACCTTTCAGTATCCAAGTGCATAAAAGGCACCTATACTATGGAATCTAGTGCCTCCAGTGCAGATTAGCAGCTGAACGGTACCTACCCTGTCTGAAGCAGAGACATGTCTGCTCGTTAGAAAGAACAATAATTAAACGCGGCTGCAGAAACTTTCAAGTTTGCGTATTTATTGCTCCAAAACTATGATACTTAGAATAGTGATTCTTGTTTCAAAAACTTCCTTGAAGCTTTAGTTTAGTGAAATTTTGGAAAATAAGTTTCTCGATCACTGAAAATAGTGCTGCAAAAAAAAGTAGAGATTACAGTTTTCTCTAATTTTACAAAAACACTAGGTTTTATATACTAATGAAACTAACGCAGTAATCTTCGCTTATGTTTTTTCTGCCGATTAAAAAAAAAGTTGAAAATATCTTGTTTAGTTCCGGAGATATCGCGAGGTATGTGTGAAAAGGTAATGAAACATAATTTTGACAGATTTTTGACAAATTTCGCAATAAAAAGGGTTGGCCATATTAAAAAATGTTGTAATTCCGATCTCAGATGGCCAGGTACCTACTCTATCAATTTGTGAAGACCACATGTGGTTGTACCTAACTAAAAAAAATCGAGAAGGAAGCGACTTTTTCTCCGTTTTTCAGTCGACTATGTGATAAATCGTCACTTCACTAGGAAAGTTGTGACATCCCTAGATAGGCTTTTGAAATAGCTATTCTTTTTTTAGCCCAATCATTCTGGCTGCTACTCCTACTTCTGTCGTGGAGCCGTATACCAGACATAAATGGGAAATGCAATTGATTTCTGTTTTTATTTGAGAGCTTCATACAGACAAAGTTACCATACCAGTATATGAATAAACAAAAAAGAAGTTCTGTGGTTCCTATCACTTTAAAAATATTTTGTTTACCCATGATTTATTGGAGAGCAGTACATGAGAGTTAATTTTTCATAACAAATTATTTACCTGAAAATGGCATTCATAGTCGAACGCCAACGATCCACCAAAACGAGAGATTTCAGGAAAATATTGTTTTCTGTTCAAGAGTCAAGCGCTTGTCTAATGAAACATGCCTATCTCGGTCATTTTTTATTGGGTACTATTTACTCGCCGGTGGGCAGTTTGCTCGTCATCTTTTTCACGTTTCATGTCATTCTCCTGTGAAAGAACACATCAAGACATTTGCAGCTTGTCAATACAGACCACATAATATATAACCAATAAATGAAATGGGTGAAAATTGATTCAAATATACAATATCTTACTCTTACTCACCCAGTTTCACAATTGCATGCAAATGTTATTTGTGAAACTGGTCGAGTAATATATTATGTTATATTTCTGTTGTGGAAGGTCAACGTTTCCCTTTTTCTAAGCAATCTCATACTCCCAAAACCCTCTCCTTTTCTTCAGGTTGTTTGGGGCCTGTGGGCATTCTCTGTAGTACGCAGGGGTGTTCTCCCTGGCACTTTGCGCAGGCGACCGGCTTGTTCTTCGGTCTTTGGCAATCGTTTGATCTGTGTGGTACTCCCACTTCACTCATTTAGTGCTTACACTACATGCCGTCTGTATGTGGTGGAATCCTTGGCAGTTGTAAATCTGCCTCGGTCCATTTTCTCTTTTATGTTTCTCCCATCTGATCCTCACGTTCTGTATGTGTTGTATTTTTTCATTTTCTTCTACTTCCAGTCCTACCATGTAGATGGGTTGTAGTTTTCTTCCTCCAAATCTGCTATCTATAGATCACTGATGAAACTATCAGCAGCTTCAGAGTTTTTAAGGCCATTCCCATTCGGTCTGGCCCTTTTCTGGTAAAATTAATGACTAATTGTTATTGCCAGTTAAAAATAGTGTAAGTAATATCCATTATATACACAGTGCCTAACCTTTCTTGAATATATTACAAAGTGATTAAATCTCAAAAGACTAAACACAAATAAACCACTTTGCCATTTATACACCATGGCATTAAAGAAACTATATACCTAGTCATTTTAAATAAAATTCAATTGGCCTTATTTCAAGATAATGTAAAATTTATTAACAATTGTCAGTTATCAACAAATAACATAAGAGATATTATTTTATCACTTATTATATATTCAACATGGTATATGGTAGAATACAAGAGTCGTGCAAAGTAGGGTAAGAAATCTTTCAATTCAGCGAATTTTACAACAAATTGTCAAAATTTTAGCATGATTACTTCTATTCCAGGTCGAATCCAACGAGTGTCTCATCGAAAAAAGCAAAGTGGCAAGGCTAAGTGGGGATAATGCCTTTGGTTTCTTACTGTTACAGTTCACACTTGTATTGATCATGTGTTTGAATGAATAGGTAATATAATTTAGCAGCTGGTTCTCCGATGGGAATTGAATTTGAATAACTAAGTAACTTTTTATGATACAATGACAGTTAATAAGCTAATTTAAACATTGGATTGACATGTATGTGTGAATGTGGATTATTATCAAGAGAAGCTAAATTGTCGTTTCTTGTTGTAAAATTCAATAAATATTCTCATTGGCCTGTTAGGATGGAATAAACACTGTGTACTTTTCCAGTATAAAATAGAACTTTGTATTTCCAGTTAAGTATTAAGCTTTTGAGCTATTTACTTAATCTAACTTGTCAGAGACATATTTTTGATATTCAAATGCATAAAAGTATCAAATGTTCTCATTATGTAACTTTATTCAACAGCCTTGGAAATTTTATAAAACATTCAAGTCAATTATCAATTTATTACAAAACATCAAACAGACAAAATCAACAGTATCAATGAAATTAGAAATTGAGGAAAAATCAGTTAATTTTGGTATGCTGATGTTGATTGGTAATTTAAAAAATCATATAATTTATTTTAATTAACTATGATGGGTCTACATCAAAATAAATTAGTTTTAGCTTTTAGAGTTAATTGTTGGTGATGAGACTAATCCTAGTTCACCGGATTCCAATTGCTTAAGAAGTCTGAACAAAGCTGCAGCCTCTCTGATTCTACTAAATTCTATACAAAAAGCTTGTACCTCAATAAACAATTCCTGAACATTGATTATCTTATTTCTTATCAATGACTGTAAAAATACACAAACTAATCTAACTAATCTATTTTGCATATATCTATCCTTGATCGTCTCACATGTATTTATACAGTTGGAAATGTATAAGTGAACAAACTCAGTTGGTAGATCAACAGTAGTAGTCAGCCTATTAACTACTTCCATAGAATGCAAAGACATTTCCATATTCACTAATACACTAAAGTACTCTGTTATTTGTTTAGATTGCATTAATTTCAGAAGGACTTCTATTGCTATTAAGGGATTGTTTTCAACAAGATCGGGTAATTTCATGGGTGTCAAGCCAATATGATATACTAATTTAGGATCATCTTCCAATTCTCCAAGTAACTGCTGTTGTTGTTGGATGGACAAAGCTGATTTATAGGCTTTATTCATCAATTGTCGAGCTTCATAACCAGCCATATCAGGTACACACATATTACTATCATATGCAATGGTGTGCTCTTTTGGTGTAGTGGGGGTTAACCATACAGGCTCATCTTGACAATTTAATAGCGGAGGAACTAATGTAACAAATTCTGGCTTATAAACTTTATTGATGGCAGCATTGTCAGAAGCTACTAGTTTTTTCACTATAATATCATCTTTTAGCGTATCGGTGATGTAAAAGTTTGTCGTTTTTTCAGGTAACGATAAAACGACAGGTATTCCAGTCTTGCAAGTATGTGGTAATTCTGATTGCTTTTCAGCTAAAACTAGTTGGATTGTTGAAAAATCAGCTTTCACCTAAAAAGTTGAATAAGTATATAATTTTTAATTCAATATATCACAAGAGAAGCATAACATTTTTCACAAAATTATCAACAATGCAAGTGAAACATCTACTAAATTATACCTTTCACAGATTTATAAATATTCAAATGAAAAAGCAAGCTCCAAAATTTCTAGGAAACTCCAAAGCTGTGCTGAATTTAAGAAATTGTATTGTTTTGTCAGCTGTTCAGAGTACTAACAGTCCTTAAAAGCTTGGAATGCCTTAACAATTATGCCTAATTTTTCCAACCGTTTCCTAAAGTTAGGTAATACCTAAATCAGATTTTGGAATGACAAAATAGAATTTACATTTCACCGTGCGCTAAGAAACGCCTAAACATGATAGAAAACACCCAATATTGTCACTCTCATTTAATTAATTAGATTTTTCAGATTAACACTTAAATTATTATATCATGACAAGTAGGGAAGTAGGTATTGCACCTATATATAATTCTAAAAAAGTTTGAAGTTTTATCATTTTCTTGGTTGCAATTTGAGCAGCAAATATTCATCATTAGAGCAACTAGCAAATTGAGTACCTACTTTACATTTACAGGTATTTTTCGGACATTGCTTCAGATCTACATATATATATATATATATATTTTTCAGATTCTTTTTTTTTGTTCAGTAGAACGCTCTAATGCATATTTGTTTCCTTCTTGCCATTGAGTTCAATTCAAAATCCAAATCAAATTGTTCAGTTGCCAATATCATTTGTTGTTAATTCCCAACTTGCCTTTTTTAACACAAGGGTGCATTGCATCATACACCTAAACTTGGCTTAATTAATGAGAACTGATGCTTAGACTGTGACAGCTTGATGTATTTATTATCATCAATTATGTCAGTCTAAACATCAGTTATCATTAAACCAAGTTTAGGTGTTTCATACAACTTGTCCTAAATGATTTGCAAAATTTGAAGCATTATCATCTCTGTTGTAGCTACTTGAGAATCCTGGTGATCCCTGCCTTACCCTTTATAATTCATCAGGTACCTAAATATGGCTCAATAAGTGGGAAAAGTTTAAACATGTCTACAAGTGTTCATAAGCACTTTTGGAATGTAAATAACTAGTATATAAGCAATGTCTTTACTAAGATGAATCCCAGATTTACCTGTGATGGTACATCAGAATTAACGATTTGAACAGCAGTCCTCTTCAAAAGGGCATCCTTGGGTTTATCTGACAATAGTTGAATTATAAATTGTCTTTCTGCCGATGAAATTCTAGGTAACTGACCAGGATATTCCAATTTTGGAGCTCCAACACTGCTTTGTTGTTCTGGGGGATTTAATAGCTGTATAAATACATTTGCAAAAGGAGTAT
This sequence comes from Galerucella calmariensis, assembly GCA_910591675.1. Lineage (NCBI taxonomy): Eukaryota > Metazoa > Arthropoda > Insecta > Coleoptera > Chrysomelidae > Galerucella > Galerucella calmariensis. The sequence goes on along the minus strand of CAJUYG010000689.1, from coordinate 28,356 downwards.
TTGCAATAGACTCTCCCCTATATAATTCATATAATAATGTTATAGCTGCTAGTCGTTGTTCAGATTCCGGTAACAAATTATTTTGTAATAACATAACAATACAAGAACCGACTTTGAAAAAATTAGAAGAGTCAAATTTTTTGTGCACTTCGTTGGAAAGAGATTCAAGGGTAAAACTTCGAACACTGTGAGTTTCCAATATTCCTAATAGAATATCGCATTGCTCAACTGTTAAAGCCATTATTTAGTACTACATAATACATAATAAATTAGAAAATATTGAATACCAAATATTCCCCTCTTTCAGACAAATGTGACAGTGACAATGACAAAACTGACAAATGACATAAATAGACAAAAGTTGTGTTGGACAAAAGAGAAGAGATAGGGTAGGCACAAGGATACAAGGATGTTAGATATCAGTTCTGACATTACTCAGCACGATGAACGAAGGAAGAAGAATACGTCAATACGGGCCTGTGAGAATCTCACCAATGAGATAGGTGTATTGCATGGTTGCCTAAAACATGAGAGTTTCAAATTTGTCGTATTTTTAAATGCAATAGTGAGATCTGCAATATCACCGGACGAAATCCAATATGCATGCTTTAAGCTTCTCACCGCTTTTGGTGGGATTCTCTATCGGTTCGAACCATGAGAGATTGAATCTCTCTCGTTTCAGGCAACCCGCGGGCCTATTCTGTAAAGCTACATCCTCAATCAATCTGCTAGCGAAGTGGCACTTCAGCACGCGTGCTGCGAAACGGATACCCATCCTCAATCCTGTCAATTCAGTCTGCCTGAATGTTATCGCACATGCGCATTTTCACTGTTATTTTAAGGTAACGAGGTAATTTAAAAGTTCAACCTGTGATTATTCTCGTAAATAAAAGCAGTTAGTACTTATCAAAGACAAAAAATTAATATAATTACGATATTAGAAAATATTGTATGTTTGTTTACGAAGATAATAGAATAAAATAGGGTTAGGGCAAGGATGATAGATTCTCAATCTATCATCCTTGGGGTTAGGGTACCTAAATTACTTTCCCCATGATTGAATGCGCATGACACAATTCGGCACGCACCGAAAAAGCTTGCAGCTTGCAAGCTTGCACTTCCAAGTCGGCGCGCATGTCAGCACGAAATTGAATTGAGGATGCTTACGTTTAAACGTCATTGTCCCAGCACGCGTGCCGAAGTGCCACTTCGCCACTAAATTGATTGGGGATGGGCCTTAACTTGCGACTCAAACGCGGGTTTCGTATTCTCGAAGAAGCAACTGCGACCGCGATCGCATTTTATTTGTTAACTGCCTCTAGTGAGCAATTGGTTAACTAAAAAAGTGCATTTTTCAGTTGTTCATGTGAAAAATACGTATTCTGTAAGCAATTTTTTAGCTATTACAACGCGATTGCAACTGTCGAATAGCAATCACAATTTTAGTAGTTGAGTTGAGTTGCTTGATAATAAAATCAAGTTTTCTTAATAGAAATAGAAGGTAAGTAATAAATTATAACATTTTGTAAATGATAAACATGTTTTATTTGTACAAATAGTAATTTAATGGACTTACTAACTACCCTCAGAAAAGTTAGTTTTTAGTATTTAGTTATTATTTGTTTTTACGTATTTAGTAATTGTTATTAAATATTAGGGTAGGTGTGTCCACTTTTCTGAGGGCAGTTAGTGTGGATTTATGCAGACACGATTAACAATTATCAATTAGCATTTAACAATTAACAATTATCAATTATAAGTTGAACTACTCATTTCACTATGACTCCGTTTACGCACACAATTAACAATTATCATTTATCGATTAACAATTGCGAAGTTGGTCAACTTTTAACTTCTTAAATTAATTGTACCGAATTTTCATCCAGTGCGCAGATAGTACGCAGATCCTTACTTTTTTCATAGAAAAGCGGTTGACTTAGGGTCCTTATGGCTATGTTATGTGTTTGTTTATTTTAAAATTGTACTAATAAAAGAAAAAAAGTCTCCAATTCTACTATACACCTCCAAAATTGTTCCAATGCACAAATAGACATGAAAATGTAGGGTTATTGTAACTAGAATATCGGGCTTGTGCGCATGCTTACCATTTTCTCCTAATTTATAATTGTATCTGCATAAACGATGGCAGTTTTACTAATTGTTAATTGATAATTGTTAATCGTTAATTGCTAATTGATAATTGTTAATCGTGTCTGCATAAATCCACACTTAGTGTGGATTTATGCAGACACGATTAACAATTATCAATTAGCATTTAACAATTAACAATTATCAATTATAAGTTGAACTACTCATTTCACTATGACTGAATGGAACCTCTCACTTAGTTAAGGGAAGTACGGCGCGAACGAAGTTCCACTTAAATTATAAGTGTCACTTAGCTAAGGGCCATTCGCACCGATTATCCTAAAAAGTCATACTTAGCTAAGTGACACTTATAATTTAAGTGGAACTTCGTTCGCGCCGTACTTCCCTTAACTAAGTGAGAGGTTCCATTTGACAACGCCGCAATTCTTAAAATATTTTTTTGAAAAAGAAGATCTTGTCAGGAATTAACCAATTAACGGTAGTCGTTTGATCCAGTTTGTTCTATGCGTTTAATATTATTTGGTGCCATCTTTGTTTTTGACGTTTTGATAAGTATTTATTCTTCCGAGTCATGAGCGGAGAAAAACGATCTTGTGGAATAAATTTCACAACACGTGAAAAATCATTATTATTAGATATTATTAGCAAGTATAAAAATGTC
>CAJUYG010000689.1:0-25576 GCA_910591675.1 Galerucella calmariensis | reverse complement strand
GATTTGAGTGACACTTAACGTTTAAGTGTAACCGGTGCGAATGGCCCTAAGTATGACTTTTTAGGATAATCGGTGCGAATGGCCCTTAGAGTTAATTTTTGTTTAGGCTATGATGATGTGATTTATATGCCCTTTAAGAATAAAATATCTATCAAATGATGTTTCTAACATGTTTGTTCTTGAAAAAGTAATACCTACCCACATTCTTACGTGAATGAAAAAAAAAATGGAATCTTTTTTCATTACTCAAGGATTTAAACTCCTATATATTTACCCACATTTCACTATTATGTGATTTTTTTCATGTGAATATTCAAGGATTTAACATTGACATTTTGCGCCTACCTATACCTATCACCCATCTCAAAAAATACCTAGAAGTAGGTATATTGTTTTTTTAAACAAATCATCTAAAAAAGTATTTGTAAACCCATTTTCAACTGCTTTTAGTTATGTAAGGCACTGTTTCGTAGGCTTCCTTGGTTTTTCATGCATATTAAATATTTTTTACATTTGTTTTTGTTCATCAGCTGATTTTACAGACAATTTAAGTTACGTTGATTGCTACCCGATTGCAAGTGGCGCTAGTTTTATGACGTAAAAGTGTATCTTGACAGCGACGCGACCGCGACGCGACTACCTTACAGAATATCAAATTTTGCGACTGATTGTGCGACCGTTGTGCAACGGTTGCTAGTTGCAAAATAATTGTTGTTTTTACAGAATAAGCCTGCCGTAATGCATCAATCTCATTGGTTAGATTCTCACTAGTCCCTCAAGAATACGGGCCCGTGTTTTGTAAATTGTTTTTTGAGTGAGACATGGCCACCTAGAATACAAGATGGCCATGAGTGAGATTAGTGAGAACATTTAAAAAGAAACCTCAAACTTTCAGTTGGCAGTTAGGGATAGGGAAGAATCTCGGAGTGGGCGACATCTACAACATAGAGAAATATAATATAATGATCTACAATTAATCGTTCGAAATACTCGGAGGGTGAACAACAAACTAACCCAAATGTGTTTATATGGGTGAAGTGTGAGATTTTTATACAATTTTAAGTGATTTAGGTCGAAAGTGATATATTTTTACGTTATTTTATGAACAATAGTTGTTTCAAATAAACATCAAATCTTAAAATGCAGCGGATTGGAAGAGATAATGAGGTAAGATCACGCAAAATGTGCTCAGTTCCTCAATGTGCATCATACAGTACTTCGGATATTTCTTTACATAAATTCCCTTTGAATCCCAAGGCAGTAAAGAAATGGCAAAAAATCTTGAAGATAGGGAAGCCTATCTCAAAATACATGCTTGTTTGCAGCAAGCACTTTCTGAAAGAGGATTTTTTTTGTGGTAAGTTCAATAATTTTCCACATAGATACCTAAATGTAATTTTTACTATCACATTCTCTTCACTTCAACTTACATTTTTTTATTATTCAATATATAGTTACCTCGACAACACAGAAGAAGCGCTTGAAAAATGGATCCTTTCCTAGCCAGAACCTTCCAGTAACAAATTATCAACATAAAAAAATTAAGGATAGAAGTGACCTGCTTTGGTAAGGAAGGACTCAAAACAATTACTTTCATTATGATTATATATTTGATTTATTTCAGGCTCAGGCAAACATCAAATGAAATGGAGTTGGAGCAGCATTCAGATGAAAATAAGCAAGTGGAGTTACAGTTATCAAGAGAACATGATGATTCTCTACATTTGGATGGGAATGAACATGATAATGTGATGAATACTGGTGAAACAAGTTCAACTATACATCCAAAAACCTCTTATCATACTCCACTTACCCATGTGTTCAGTGAGGATAAATCTACACAAACTGACTTCTGTGATTTTTTTGAACTTCCACAAATTCTCAATACAGATGAAAAGCTCAGCCATTTCACAGGTGATATATCTTTTCCACCTATTTCTTGATGAATGAATCCTAAATGTTATCCTGTTTTGGTATATATACCTATTTGTGATGTGTTTCATTACATAATTATTTCTTTTCAGGTGTGTCTAACAAAGTGATAGAGGTATATACTACTTGTACCAAAGAAGTCGCAGCACATAATGATGTTTACGAGGACAATATGAATTTATGGGTGATTCTTGTCTTCTGTAAATTGAAGACAAATTTGTCATTTGCTTGCTTGGCAGTATTATTTGGAATCAGTAATGCAACATGTTCAAGAATGTTTTATAAAATCCTCAGCCTTTTAGCCATCAGCATCAAACCAGCCATTTACTGGCCAACAAAAGAAGAAGTATTGGATAATATGCCAAAATGTTTCGCTTCGTTCAGGAATACTAGAGTTGTATTGGACTGCACAGAAGTGAGAGTACAAAGGTTAAAGTGTTTAAACTGCAGAATTATGTCTTATTCTCACTATAAAAAAATGCATACCATGAAATTTTTGGTAGGAACTACCCCATCAGGATTAATTTCTTACATTAGTCCAGCTTATGGTGGACGAGCTTCTGATAAATCCATATTCAATAATGAAAATCTTATCACAAAATTGGATCCATCTGATGCAATCATGGCAGACAAGGGAGTTCTCATAGAAGAAGAATGTCAAAGCCATTTTGTCAAATTGATTCAGCCACCTTTTCTTAGAAAGAAAAGTCAATTATCAAAAGAGGAATCAATTTCAACTGCAGAAATAGCTAGAGCAAGGGTGCACGTAGAGAGAGCTATACAACGATTAAAAAACTTTGCTATTTTAAATGATGAAATTGACTGGTATCTAATACCATATATTGATGACATAATGACTGTAATTGCCGCCACTGTAAATATGTCACGTCCTATATTGACAGATACAAAATTTTAATTTGCTCAAAAACATACTTCTGTTGTATTATTATACAGATTGCGAAAATTCTTTCGGAACCCCTCGTTGTACACAAGTGCGAAAAGGAAATAAGTCCAGGGCAGTCTGGAAAGTGATACAGGGGGATGTTGGAGCTGGAAATTCTTCAGTGCCATTAGCAATGGTTAATAATGAGGGTCAGGTCGTCAACAACCCTTCAGATATTGTTGAAATGTTTGTTGATCAGTTTACACCTGATATTCAGACTACTTCCAACTTAAATGTCGAAATTAACCTCAGTAACCCTAATTCATTTTTCTTGAGACCAACAAATTTCGAGGAAGTGGTAATGATAATTAAGAATTTCGCGAATAAGTACTCCAGTGGGGTGGATGGCATTCCTGCAACTATAATTAGATATGTAGCTGAATATGTTGCTGAGCCTCTGACGGATCTAATTAATTTGACATTTGTGACTGGTCACTTCCCGTATAAACTTAAGCATGGGAAAATTACTCCTGTCCATAAAAAAGGGTCAAAGCATGCTTTCATGAACTATTGTCCTGTATCTGTGTTGCCGGTGTTTTCTAAGGTGCTTGAGAGAGTTATGTACAATAGACTCTTAGAATTTTTAAAATCACAAAACTTACTGGCACAATGTCAATATGGCTTCCTACCTGGAAAATCAACTGAAAGGGCTATATTTGACTCCCTGAAGTATTTGGTGGATAGGATTGACAAAGGGGAATTAATTGCAGGTATTTACTTTGATCTCTCAAAAGCTTTTGATACACTGGACCATAACAGATTGCTGTATAAGTTACAATGTTATGGGGTTAGGGGACTTCCACTACAGCTTTTCCGATCTTATCTAACTGGTAGAAAGCAGCAAGTGGTACTTAAGTATGAGCTTGGCAATGAGATAAGGTCTTTCTACTCTACTTTTAAAAATATTGGAATGGGAGTTCCTCAGGGTTCTATTTTGGGACCTCTATTATTCATAATATATGTGAATGATCTTCCAGATGCTCTATCCGTACCAGCGGTGTATCAGTTTGCGGATGACACATCATGTTTGATAACTGGTCCAGATCTAAAGGCCATATCTGAGAGGTCTACCGAAGTAATTGATAGCATGATTAATTGGTGCAATGAGAATGGACTTACATTAAATAAACAAAAAACAGCTGCAATTCAGTTTCATAACAGAGTTAAACCTGATCATGACGTTTATATCAGGGTTGATGGTAGGTCACTTCCTATTCAACAAGAAACTAAATTTCTAGGGGTAGTGCTTGATGGGGGTATGTGTTTTGAGCTACACATTTCTGGGCTTGTGAAGCGGTTGAATCAAGCTTGCTATGCTGTGCGGAAACTGAGCTGTTCAGTAGATCAGAATGTTATAAAAACATATTACTATGCGCACGTTCAATCTATTTTGAGTTATGGTCTGATTTTTTGGGGGGGCTCACCTGCTGCGGAAAGGGCATTCGTATCTCAGAAAAGGATAATCAGGTGTATTGCTGGAGTGGGTGTCTTAGATTCGTGTAGACCTTTATTTAAAAAGCTGGAGTTAATGCCACTTACTAGCTTATACATGTATAATCTGGCTATATTTGTCAAACGCAATGGCAATCTGTTTGTGAGAAATGTAGATAAGTACAACAACCTCACCAAAATTACAAGGTCAGCTAATGAATTAAGAGTGAGTTCTCACAGAACAGCGTTCTTTGAGAGAGGTGCTGGATTCAGAGCTGTGAAAGTTTATAATAAGCTGCCTGTTGAAATAAAGAATATTAATAGCATCTACTTGTTTAAAAAAAAATTGAAAAATTATTTTATTCAACAGTGCTATTATTCCGTTGAGGAATATTTTAATGCATAGCAGTGCACTTATCTTTTAAGGAATATTTAAGTGTGTAGTGCTGTATTACTGAGAATATTTTAGAGTGTTTGACCCAACTTTTAACTATAAACTTTAATTTAAAAATTTTATTTACATTTGTCATGTAATTTTTCTTCTTTTAGTGTATTAGCCTACATGATTTGTAATGACGAATTCTATATCACTTTTGTGATCAAATGAATAAATAAATATTATTATTATTATTATAGAGAGCTATACAACGATTAAAAAACTTTGCTATTTTAAATGATGAAATTGACTGGTATCTAATACCATATATTGATGACATAATGACTGTAATTGCCGCCACTGTAAATATGTCACGTCCTATATTGACAGATACAAAATTTTAATTTGCTCAAAAACATACTTCTGGTGTATTATTATACAGATTGCGAAAATTCTTTCGGAACCCCTCGTCGTACACAAGTGCGAAAAGGAAAATCTAAGAGTTAAGTTTTTTTAAAGGTGTACCTACTGGCTTTTAATAATTTGCCTGAAGATATTAAATGCTCGACGACCATAATAATATTTAAGAGAAATCTGAGTAATTACTTGCTAACCAGTTGATGTTTCTTGTGTTATGTTTTGTAAAATTGACTTTGTTTCATCATTATAAATGTATTTTGGATACATTATGTATTTTGATTCAAAAACTATCTTTTTAAAAAGAAATTTATTATTTTTATTACAACTTTACTTAAGATAATTAGACAAAGAATTAATTTTATAATAATAAAAGTAGCTTGCTACATTGTCTTTATAAGATAACTAGTTTCCTAGGATGACATGATATTTCTGTGGGTGTGCAGAAGTGTTGCATGTAACTCTTGTGTTTTTTATATAAAATGTTAATGTATTATCATGTAAAATTAATCATTTTTGACTGAATAAACGATTTATATTATTCTTGCTATACTTTCTAGATCAATGAATAACTGATCCAATTGATAGGTAGGTATTTATGTTCTCTGATGTATTTATACTATATTTTCTCATTTAGTCAATTAGTATTAAAAAATGTTTGTTTATTCATATTCTGCATAGAATAGATTAAATGACACGAAAACCAAAATTTGTTATTATTATTTCATGGAATCTTCCTCTTATTTAATTATTGTTCAAAACCATACACACCCTTACATGTATAATAAAACAATAACTTTTTTTATATTATTTATTATCTGCTTATTTTATTATTTTCAAATGACAAAGTTACATAATTTTTTTTAATTAAAATACATATATGTACGTATGATAAATGAAGGGCGGAGTTCATTTTCTGCAATGACACCTAGTATCACTACGAAAATGCTCTTCCATTCAACCCATAAAGAAAAAACAACAAATGTCTGTCATGTATAATTGATTCTTTTTTTAATCTTTTGGGAAATGAAACCACAATATTTTTAAATTCTTTATTTCAACGTTTCGGTAGCGTTCCAGCTACCGTTGTCAAGAAAAAATAAGTAGAAATTAATTTTTTTATCCCTAACTGACACAACAGAATAAATTTGACAACTAGACAATCAAAAATTATTTTGAAGTTTAAGACTGCAAAATTTTGTTATCAAATTTTTATTAAGGTCCATTCATAGTAGATCATATCTGTGGCAAAATGTGAAATGAAATATTTCATTTTATGACATTCCAACGATATGATAGTCTACTAGAAATGAAATCCAGTGAAGTGCACGTTCCAGGAACGGTTTTTATTGGGATAGCGCGTTTTTTTTCGCTTATATTGGAAATGTTGTTAATAAAAGAATGAATAATATACCACAAGGAACATACAGAAGATATGTATAATTGAATAATAATAATTAAATATGCTGGTATAAGTATAGTGTACCAAGCATAACAAGTGTAGGAGAGAACAACTAGTTATGATTGCCTCTGGAGTAATATTTCTTCAAACTTGGCATTGAAAGTTAATTTATTAAATTTTTTTCAAGTTTTCAGAAACGGAGTTATAATTAAAAAATATTTGGTATTCAAAAGATCATCTAAATAGTTCAGTATTTAATACAGGTGGAGATAGTAGATCCTTGAATTTAAATTATGAACGTCAGTACGAAAAGGAATTTTTTGATGTAAATAAGTAGGAGTTTTAAAGGTGACGATTTTGTGAAAAAAGCAAATTGCATGAAGCATTCTTTGATTATCCATATTTAACCATCATCCATATTGTTGACGATTATTTAAATAATTGCATAAAAGGATAATAGTACTTTCGGAAAATCCTATATAATGTAATATGTACAATTACTGACATCTGTAGCAGAAATGATATCAACTAGACTTGTTAAAGCTGTGATGCAGCTATAACCTTTGTGAAAACCAGATTGAACATTAGGAAGTATTGATAGCGTGTGCTCATCGGTATAATGCCTGCGAGCTGCTACTCATCCTAGTTGTCTACGGTTAGTACTTGGATGTGAGTGACCATGTCAGGGAAAACCATCGTATAGGGCTTGTACAGCCTGCAGCAAAACACTGTAGAGTCTACAGGCTGTACAAGACCTATACGATGGTTTTCCCTGACATGGTCACCCACATCCAAGTACTAACCATGTCCGACATAGCTTGACTATAATTATCGCATCCAAATCGTTCCATTACATTGCTGGGTCGTCGCCCTATTATTTATTTAAACAGTAAACATGGATCATTTTACTGAAATATTTTTCAGTTATGGTTTTAATTAGTTTTTCAGAAAATTCTGGATCAAAATTAACTTCAACTTCCAAATAGGATTTTTTGAAAGATGAGTAGACAAGTAAAATAGTCTTTGTCAAATTAAGCAGTGACATCCCTAGCTGCACTTGTCCATAATAAGAATGCCTCATTTTCAATTGAACCTTCGAATTCTTGATTTCTAGAAAATCGCAAGATTCTGGGAAAACTTCTGGGCCATGACTTTTGCCTAAAAATGTAAAATATAATATTTATATAATAATATTTATTCTAATAAAACTGATATTTTTTGAAAAACCAAATTTACCAATATATGGACATTTAATCTCCAATAATTTTACTGGAATCAATCCATCCATAACCACACCATCTGGTGAAAATCCTAACCAAGGAAAAAAACTTGAGCTAATAAATGAAGGCCTTATGGTATCATTATTTCTGCTTTTGAATAATTCCAATGCCTCTTTCTCCATTTCCAATCCATATTTGGTAAATTTATTTGAAAAGCCTTTAGGAAAAAAATGTTTCAGTGACTTAACTTCCCAGTTAGCATCAGAAACATTTCTTATTTCTCCATAGGTGAATATGGAGTAGCAAGTAGATCCTGTAAATTTAAGATATTCATTCAATAATAATTGAGAAATCATATATCTACAGTTATAACCCAATAAAAAACATTAGGTATAAGAAAATCTCTCGATGGCTGTACTCACCAGTTAACCTCATTTTTCTTTCATTCAACCATGAAACTGAGCCTTGTTCATGCTTTGTTGCCATTTCTAATAAATTTGACCTTCGCAAGGTTTCCAAAATTGATTTGCAGCATGGTTTCAGTCGAAAATCTTCCAAATCAATTTCCTTTTGAAGGTTTTGCAAAAACTCACTCTGTTCTATGTGAGACAAAACATCTTGCATAATATGATCTGGATGCCTGGAAATAAAAACAAACAACACAGAAAAGAGAATGGATAAGTCAAACAGGTGGAGCTTTTTTCTCTCCAATCGAAATGGCCGATATGCCGTTTTAATATTGAATTATACAACCTCTCCTTGCTACTTGAATCATATACTGTTGCACCCATTTGTCCTCTTACTTCATGAGATCTTCCCAAAAATTTGGCCAAAGCAGTATCACCTACAGCTGCACATATTAAAGAAGTGCTAATGTTTAACAAATTCAAATGACTGCACTTACAATTTAATTATTGTTCATTTTCATTGTCTAGAACTTACCATAAGCAAGACGATTGAAGTTTTTTTCCTTTTGTTCAGCTGTTATTGTTATATTTTTTCTTTTTTTTTAATTTCTGGGTGACAAAATTCCTGGAATCGTTTGGGTCTACTGATTCCCTCTATATCTTTCTTTTCCTTTCCCCATTTTTGTGCCAGATCAGTACAGCTTACTGGTTCCAACATCTCATACCTGAAACATGAATAAGGGAAAAGGCAAACAGGGTTGTGTGGTTTTGAAATCATCTACTTGCTTTCTTAGGTACACTGAGAAAACTTTCATTTACCTGTTAATATAAATCAAAGTAGCAATAATATGCTTGCAGTGTCCCCCTAATCCTGCTTTACAGGAACATTTACAAATCCAGGACTCATCGAGTTTTATGGTTATTTCATGTGGGGATTGTAACATTGCTGAGGATCTCATACACAAGCTTTTGATTATTTTTTCATTGGAACCGTCAATTCCACATAAAATTATGTGACCAGCCTTGAAAACCTCATCACCTTCCTTAATTGGCCGAACACGTTCACCCACATAATCTAGAATATCTGAAATTGATACCTCCACTTTCACAGGCATTATTAATAACACAACACTAAAATATCTTTATCTAAAATCACAAAATCTAAAATATATTAACACACAACTCAGAGCGTAATGACTGATGAATGTAAATCATATGAGAATAGAATGACAAAATATTTGTTGTTCACCCTCCGATCCGACATTTTGGATTTCGCAGCGCCATCTCGCGGTTCGTGATTTTTCCCTATTAGGCATTCTATTAGGAAAAGTAGAAATCGATAGATGGCGCTCTGAAATGTCAATGTCATCTGAGCAACGAGTAAAACAAATCAGAATAACATAATCTCTTCCATAATATCTCTAATTATATAAGAATATTACCTCAGAATTGATCACAGTTGAGTTACTAGAAAAGCACAATTTTAAACTTGTCACTGACACAAAATTAAACAAATAAAGTACGAATTTACGGTAATTACGTTGACTTGCATATAATACAAAAGCAATGCAAAACGAACTATTTTACTCGTTGCGACAGTTACATTTTTTTCCGCCAGAGGTCAAATTGAATTCTACTCCGCCCAATACATTTCCTAGGTATTGAATTACTTTGACAATTTTGATAGATCTCAGCTGATGAGTACATTAAACAGCTGACAAATGACGTTTTTCACGTGGTGCAAAACTTTCGTTTTGATTGGTTTATACCTGAACTGCCAACCATAGACAAAATGAAAGAGACGGGGTATTGGGCATAACGTTCTGCGCCGCCACCCGCGCATCGAGTCGCTGCGGTCGCGAGAACTACAAGACTTTTCACATAAGGAGAATGGAATAAAATACTTTAAAATATTATAAATTACCTTTTACTTCAATACTTTGCCCTTAATGTCGATGAATATCATCGAATTATATTAACTTTTAAGTCAATAAAAATGAAAATATCCAAAATCAATCATACTTTGGTTGATGTGAATCTGGCTTCTGTTTGTCAAAGTCAAAGTGAAAATGTCAATAAGAAATATAAATCTATACATAAATATTATACATTTATACAAATGGTGAGTAGGATTTAAAATTAAAATTAGTTCTACATATTATAAATTTATTTAGGATTTCAGTTCTAATAAAGTAAATAAAAGTAAGTGAAACTTTAAAATGTCATCACTAAATATAATTCGTCATGTATTGCAGAAAATTGTAATAGTAAGTGTGGATTTATGCAGACACGATTAACAATTATCAATTAGCATTTAACAATTAACAATTATCAATTATAAGTTGAACTACTCATTTCACTATGACTCCGTTTACGCACACAATTAACAATTATCATTTATCGATTAACAATTGCGAAGTTGGTCAACTTTTAATTTCTTAAATTAATTGTACCGAATTTTCATCCAGTGCGCAGATAGTACGCAGATCCTTACTTTTTTCATAGAAAAGCGGTTGACTTAGGGCTATGTTATGTGTTTGTTGATTTTAAAATTGTACTAATAAAAGAAAAAATGTCTTCAATTCTACTATACACCTCCAAAATTGTTCCAATGCACAAATAGACATGAAAATGTAGGGTTATTGTAACTAGAATCTCGGGCTTGTGCGCATGCTTACTATTTTCTCCTAATTTATAATTGTGTCTGCATAAACGATGGCAGTTTTACTAATTGTTAATTGATAATTGTTAATCGTTAATTGCTAATTGATAATTGTTAATCGTGTCTGCATAAATCCACACTAAATATTTTTGTCCACTTCGCAATTTGTAGTAAGAATAAAACATTTTTCAAATCTCCATTTGATATTAATCAAAGTGAACAGTGCTACAAAATTTTAGAACTTCCTTCTACATCCAATGATCAAAAGTAGTTGAACATCTCGATAATACCCAAGCTTTTGAAAATACCGTATTGCCTGTATTAAAATGAAAGCTTATTTTTTCTAACTCAAACTCAATTTGGAACATCTAACTAACAAACTATGTTTGGAATCTAGTACTTTAAGTGAAATAAATGAAACTTAGTGTAAATAATTCATCTCTTAAGAAGAATGTATTATATTAATGAAGATCTGAGCTGAGGTATTTCAAAATTAGATCCAGCAGGCTTAGATTTTAAAAAAAGTAGTACTGTTAACTGCAAGAAACTTTCGTGGTCAATAACATTATCCACTTATTAAAAGGGACCACAAGATGATGTTTTGAAACGTTTTATATTTTTGCCCAGTAAATCTACTTTACAGTTACTTCTACGATCAGTGCCATTTGAAACTAGAATTAATAAAGCAATTTTTGATAGGCTTAAAGAAAGGGTTGTGAAAATGAAACATATTGATGAAAATTGTGTCTTGTTATTTGATGGACTTTGGATGTGTCTAGCGACAAAGCTATAGGCATAAAAATTGGAATTCTACTGAGGATAGGGTTAAACCGTTGATTGAGGAGTTTGGGAAGATACGCAACCTTACGAGCCAAAATGTAGCGCGAAAAGTGCCCGAGAATGGGATGGCGACACTATCGTCGAGCCCGAGAATTTTGTCAGGCGAGCTGTGATCAGTAGACAGGGTAGTTTTTGAACGTTCACTTCGATATTTATAATCGGTTTTGCATTTGTTTGAGTCGGCAGTTGATCGGTACCAGCAGTATAAGTATTTTTTATTTTTGAATTTCGTTGTGCTTCTTAAATTTATTGAATTATGGAGATGAAAAAACAAAATACCTGTTGTTATAGGGGATGTTGTAATAAAAAGAAAAATAAAGACAATATAATCAGTTTTTTTAAATTCCCAGTGTCTAAATCAAATTTAATTTCTGAGTGGATACAGAACTGTGGAAATATGGATCTTTTTATGATGGAGGAGACATCGCTAAAAAATCTTCGTGTATGCGAAAATCATTTTAAAAAAAATGATGTTTACCTCAGTGGCAAAAGAAAATTACTAAGAAAAGATGCAGTACCCGTTTCTTGGAAAGGTATGTAGGTTAATTATATTTTTGTCTGCTAATTTTGACTTAAATTAAATGAAAATTATTAAATAATTAGATATCAATTAATAGGCATGATGACTGATTTTGAAAAACTGCTCTACGATGTTTGTTCGCATAAGTTTAATTTAAAAAAAGTTGTTTCTTTCAAAAATAAAGGCTAAAAGGAGAAATTTACGTTTTTAAAATATAATTAAAATTTCGCACCAAAACGCAAAAATATTTCAGTTAGCAAATAAGAAGTTTATTTTGATTACCTCTAATATAATTTGAATTATTATTTTGTGTGATTGTCATGAATTCTATAAAACGAGTACCTAAATATCATTTAAACGATGCAAAACCAGAAAATACGATAAAAGATCGAACGATATACAAAAGGTTGAAGTTACACATTTGTGATCGGTTTTTTAGCTCAGATAGCGGATTGTCATATTTTGTATTTTTACTGACAATTCAACTCACTTTGACAGCGGCAAAAGTTAGCTTAAACTTTTTCAGCGATAAATTAACTTCAATATTAAAATGTCATATACCTGGAAATGTTATTGTCACTTTGACATCGATAAAAAAGGTGCATCCTTTTTTATCGCGATAAAAACGGTGCATCCTTTTTTATCGCGATAAAAACCTCTCTTCCTAAATTTCTAGTATGCGGACGTCACTTTTACACAATGACAATGAGATAATTATTGTTGTTGTTCATCGATATATTCTGTCGATAATTTATCTTGCCAAAAAACACTCGAGCTTTTCTTTTATTCAGATAAATTTCTCTTCAACTCAAAGTTTTGCCAATCACTAAATTTGCTGAAAAAATTGACATTAGATAAAATTATTGATTGGCTAAACTGTTTCGTTGCAAAGAGAAATGTATCCAATAAAAAAAGAGCTCTTGTGTTTTTACTGTTGATAAATGCACTTGTGGTTTTTTCACTTATGCATTTGTTTATCAATTATCGTAGTGCTGGTTACCAAAATAGATAATTTGAATTTCTAAATACAAACAATGAGCCCATTCATTGAATTGTCCTGCCGAATTACACTCGATGTTTGTATTGATATCGGGTAAATTTGTGTTGTTCAACTTCTAAACTGTTTCCTTTAGCAATTTGACTCCAAAAACTGTCAACCTAAAAACACTCCACCTTCGGTGTCGCGTTTTTAATAGTTGACAGTTTTTCTCGTCTAATTGCTAGGCAACAGTTTCTCATTAAACAATCCAAATTTACCCGATAAAATACAAACCTCTTGTGCAATTATAAGTGAAAATAATACCCTGGCAATAGTGATTTTCATCATGCCTGTTCATAATTTTCTGTTAGGTTAGGTTAAAATAAGTGTTATACTTTTTTATTGAATAGGCGAAATTTTTTTTCCAGTCACTGAAAATATTCCTGGTACTTCTCAAATGCAAGAGGATACTTCGCAGTTCCTCCCAATCGCATGCAGAGGTAGGAAATGCATAAAATTTAGCAATCAACGATGATGTTTCTAATAAATTCCACAATGAGTATATTAAAAAACATATTAATATTGACAATTGTTTCGATACTGACAGAATGTAACTTCTGTCATTCTGACGATGATATATCAATGACAAAACACTTGTCAATATCAATATTTTTACAATGAAATAAACTGTAAACGTTTTTAGCTAAAACAGTAGCTTTATCAAACAAGTGAAGGTGTAGTGAACATTTTCTCAATTTTTGATTTATTTATTTATACGAAATTTCAAGGATATTGCAAGGATATTTACAAAAATATTGAAAAAAGAATGGTTGATTTTATTTGGTGGTTGAGGAGATTACCTGAATGTTTTGAATTCAATCTATTAGAAGCTCTTGAGATGAATAAAAATAAATATTCAAGTAATCTTCTTAACGACCAAATAGATATCAATCTCTCTCACTTATTAACCTTATTTATCTAGAAAATAGTTCGGGAATTATTGTTGTGAGTAAATTTCCAGGTAGACTTATTCAATAATTTCATTAATATTCGCAGAATTCCGTGTTTAGGTAAAGTCCGTCCGGAAATATAAGAACCAAACTTATTGTTAAAGATTATTTATGACCTCATAATTCAGCAGGTCCCTTTCTGTTAAAATCAATATACCAATAACTATAGTTGTTTTTGAAGATTTAATACTTAGTTATAATTATAGGTATATATTGATTTTTATAGAAACGGTACTGCTTTATACCTGAATCATGAATAATCTTGTATAGGTTGTTTACAATAAGTTACATCTTAATTGGCGATTATAAAGTTGGGATATTATATTTCCGGATGGACTATACTTTTTGCACTTTATTTCCATGTAAAAATTTTCTAATACTCTTGTTAAATTCCTAAAATTCCGTATGTATTTATTCACTGTATAAATTAAATTTTTTTCATTATCCCTCGTTCCATGAAGCTACTGTTTTAGCGAAACGCGTCACAAGTTTAAAGTGAACATAAGTTCAAATAATAATATGATGAAGATTGAAACCAATTAAATTGTTTTATTGCATCGTTCAGTATGGATCTTCATCAAGTAAAATTTTCCCAATTTTTTCAATATAGTGGAATTAATTATTAACAGTTCCATTCATAACAGAAATAATTTTATATTTCATATTTCAAAAGGGCACTTGAAAACATATTCTAGAAAAAGGCCCCATGAAGATGACATAGAGGTTGACCAGCTTGTAGAATTTGTTGATTACAGTCCAAGTTGCAAGAGCCCAAGTACTGAGGCAGCGCCAAAAAATACAATAGAATTTGCAGATACTCCATCTTCAACTAAATCTGAGGTGAAAAAAAGGTCTAGTATTTTAAGTGTAAAGTTATGTTCATTGAGAAAAAAGTTTAGAGCTGAAAGAACGCAAAATTTTCGATTGAAAAGAAAATCAAAGGTAACGACTGAAAATCTCCTGGCCAATTTGTTAAAAGACAAATGGGTCCATAAAAGGAGATATCTTGGCACAGATAATAACATACGTTATTCAAGGTTTGGATAAGATACAACTTATTCCAGTAGCTCTAGTTTGTGATCAGGGCACCTGTAATAGAAGTGCTTTCAAAATTTTAGGTGCAACAGAAAAGTATCCATTAATTTCTATTAATAGTTGTAAATTATTTACCATATTTGACGTTCCACACCTATTAAAAAGCCTAAGAAATAACTTTATGAATCCGAAATTATATTTTCGAATTAATGGAAATCCCGTATCTTGGCAAGATTTAGTCAAAACATATTCGCGAGATAAAGAAAGCAAAACCACTAGGACATTGCCAAAAATTACGGATACCCACTTACATCCAAATACATGGCAAAAAATGAGAGTCAAATTTGCAGCTCAGATTTTCTCAAATTTTTAGTGCTGCAATAAGGACATGTTCCCAAATTAATGCCTTTCAAAGTGCAACAGCCGAAAATACTGCAGACTTCCTAAAGAAAATAAATGTTTTATTTGATTCCCTTAACAGCAGAACTCTATTTGATCCAAATCCTGATAGACGACCCCTTTCTCTTAAAAATCCCACCTCATTGAATCACTTAAAATTTGGACTTGATTATTTTAATTCAATTGAGATTTTTGAAAATGATATCAAAAGAAATAATATCCACTGTATTAACGGTTTCATTTGGACACTTAATTCAGTTCTTGGTTTATTTGAACATTTGAGAAATACCTTCAACTGTAATTATATGATAACTAGCCATCTGAATCAGGATCCATTAGAAAATCTATTTTCTGTAATTAGGAATAGGTGTGGATACAATGCAAAACCAAGTGTCCAACAATTTCGAATATCTTTGCAGTGCAACATAAACATTAGATTACAAAAAGCATTAGATAGTGGAAATTGCGAAGAAGATTTGCCAGAGTTTTTAGAATTAGACGAGAATCAGTCAAATAAAACTGACCTTCCAGTTATGGAAGCTAATAACTATGCAACTAATTCTTCGGAAAATATATTATCGCAAACTGATATCAGCGGCTTTATTTCTACTGATTTGGACATTCTTAATGAGACTAACAAAATTATTAATTTAGAAACTTGTTCTAATGTTTATGTTGCCGGATATTTCGCCAAAATGTTGGTAGAAAAAACAAAATGTGAAAACGATTGTTATAATTTTTTAATAAAAGATCAAATTGATATAATTAATAAAAATAAAAGCTTTGCTACAAAAAATAACGTATCTTCTCTTAAGAACCCGACAAACAGTTATGTGAGTCTATGCCAAAAAATGATAAAATCTTTTAATGAAATTTACCAGATATTAAAAGTTAGTGATAATCTATCCAAATCAATTTATAATAAACTATTAGAAATAATTCACTTACATAAGACAAACTTATGTCCTCTGCATATCGAAAAATATTTAAAATTATTAATTAAGACTATGATTTATAACAACTTGAAATGGGAAAGTCAAAATCTGAAATCAAATTTAATGAAAACTGGTAAACCTCACCGAAAGATTGTATTTTATCTAAAAAACAAACACAAGTCAGCAGCATCTGTAGATATTTTGGTTTTGGATACTTTTCTTTGGTAACGTTGCAACAGTATTTAGATATAAGATATTTTATTTGTACTACTTGTATTTCTAGTTGATACTTTTTTTTATTTCAAATTGTAAATATGTAGGTATTTATAAATCTTTACTTAATTTTTTTTCTTGGGCATGTTTGATATTTGAAACGTAGACATATACATGTGTATACATTGTATCCCTATTTTTGTATGATTTCATTTTGATCATATTTATTGTACCTACCGAAGTAAATTTCCTTTATTCCAGTATTTTCGACTTAATAGATAAGTATTATGTTAAGTTATTCAAGATAGGCATACTAATAATACCTAATAATAATAATAATTAAATAAAGATATACTAATATATGAACAGATTTTTGTTTTATTTACTTTTTAAGGTGGTAGGTACCTACTTTACTCCTTCTACCATTTGCATTAGATGAAACAGTTGATTGAACGGTAAAATGTTATTTTTCAGCGGATATACATGAATTCATTTCATAATACTGGAAATTATGATTTGGTGTTTAGTGCGACTTTTACATACGGTTTTCATACATAAATCGACGACAAATAGTTCCTTCAAACATTATCCTAACGTCATTATCTCAATAAACGCTAAGCGCCGAGTACGAATCCCGTATTGTTGCCCATTTCATAGAAATTAATACTTATTTATTTATTTTAAACCTTTTGTTATGCTACATCTGGCGAGACGTGAGATAAAATGAGAGTTTCCTTGTTGGGCCACCAGAGGCTCCACCTTACAAATGTCGTGACGAGGGCCAGGGGTCAATCGGCGTAAGGAGAATGAAAAACGTCGTCTGCTACAAATAAATGTATTGCATTGCGTATCTTCCCAAACTCCTCAATCAACGGTTAAACTTAGCTCAAAAAAGTTTGTCACCTTATAAATTAAAAAATAATATGAGTAGTAAGAGGACTAGGAAATAAAAATAATGTTTTTTCTTTGTAACTTACGGTACTGTGTTTTATTTATTTTGTTTCAGACCTGTTCCTGCCTTCATAGAAATGGATAATCTACTTTCTTTTTTGTTGTTTTTGTGAATAATTTCAAAATAATGTGCAATTTAATGTGATATTGGATTAACTTTCCCAAATATAAAGTAAGTTTAATAAAAATATGTTATTTTTTGATTCATAATATGTAGGAGTCACTCAATCCTTCAGTCCCCATTAGAACAGCTCACAATGCCAATACTTATTTCCACTGTCTGGCCTTAGCAAAGTCTATATATTCCAATAAGTCCGACCACTCTCTCGACGACTCGAAAATCCCCCTCCTGCCGACACCCACCGTCTCACCAGCAAAACCCACATTTGATGTGGGATTTATTTATCTTTCAGTTCTGTTTGACTTACACGGTGGTGTAGCAGAGCGTTGTATCGGGTGCGCCAAAGAAAGTGATCTTGAATTTTAATTTGTGCGAACGTTATCTGCTGTGTTTTTGATTGTGTGCTATGCCTTCTTATGGAAATTATTGTTGCGTGGATTCGTGTAGAAACAATACTGCAATTCATAAACAATTATCATTTTTTTGTCTTCCTAAGGATCCTGAAAGGTGAATTATTGACTTGAAAATTTCAGTAGCTGTTACATAATTTAGAACAAATCTAGAAATATTGTATATTATTAATTATTATAATTACGCACCTCCATGAGTTGATATATACTAAAAAAAATTAACGAAACAATGCAAAATTGAAATAGTGTTATTTTAAGATTGCAGCACTGGAAAGACGTTCTTGGATTTGCTGGAGAACATAAGCATACAAACATAACACCTGAAAAAGCTTATAGGAATTTAGTCATATGTAGCATTCATTTTGATGAAAACTCATATACTCCGTTCAGAAAACGTTTATTGAATACTGCTGTTCCAACAAAGGCACTTTTAGAAGGTCAAGGTAAGATACATACAGGCTCATTTTCATTGAAATTGAACTTTTGGTATCAAATATTTTGATATGAATAGATTGAAGGTTGAATACGATTTTTTTTTCAGATGAATCGTGCCAAACTGCTTCTTATTTATCATCAAACACTCCCAGGAAACAAGGTTTAAAGAGAAAAATACACGAACTTCAAGACTCCATTAGGAGTTCCAAGAAACGCGTAGTGACATCTCTTCCAAATGTTTTGGAATCCTTGGACGAACATTATCCCCCAGAATCCATCATGGTGGTAAAAAATCAATTATTACTGCTAGATAAATCACCTAAAGGAGGGCGGTACTCAAATGAATTTAAGCAATTCGCTTTAATTATATACCTGCTTGGACCAAAAGCCTACAAAAAACTCTCCAAAGTTATAAGAATGCCCTCACCAAGTACTCTGAAAAGAATAACCCAAAATTGGAAAATTTTTGCGGGATTTCAAGAGTTTGTTTTTAAAATTCTAGAGATGAGAGTACCACTAATGAGTGAAAAATCTAGGGACTGCGTATTATGCATTGATGAAATGTCCATCAAGTCAAATTTATTTTATAATATCTCTAGAGATCAAATAGTGGGTTTTGAAGAACTCCACAATAAGAAATCCACAGATATTGCCACAAGTGCATTAGTCATTATGATAAGAGGCATATCACACAATTGGAAACAACCTGTTTCATATTTTTTCACAAAAAACTCAACAAGTGCTGAGGATTTGAAAGAAATAATATTTGAGGCAATCAGGAAACTAAAGAACATAGGTTTTAATGTTCTTGCCGTAACATCGGACCAGGGTCCCAACTTTTTTAGACTGGTGAAATCATGTCTGAAATTAACGGTCGAGAAGCCATATTTTACCATTGACGAAAACCCAATCTTTTATATATTTGATGTACCACATCTGCTGAAGTCCACAAGGAATAATTTTTTTCATCATATTTTCACCTTGAAGGCGCTGTTACTGACAAGCGTTATCTACAATCTACGTATGATCTGGACAGAGCTAAACAGTTTCGTTTAGCACCCAGATTAACCGATCTGCATCTCAATCCAAATGATTTTCAAAAAATGAGGGTGAAATTGGCGGCACAGGTATTCAGCCATTCAGTAGCTGTGGCAATGCATACCTACATTGACTTTGAAAAAATACCAGAAGAGGCCAAAGCTACAGCAAACTTTGTTCTTAAACTGAACAGGTTATTTGATATGTTGAATTCAAGCACCCTTGAATCATACCAAGCCTTCATGGGGACCGAAAAGCAGTTTGAATTTTTAAAAGAAATGGACGAACTGTTTTTAAATTTGAAAGTTATTCAAAGGAAGAAGGACAAAAATAATGACTAAGTATTGAAGGACGTAACGAAAAGCCTGAGGTTTATTTATGGTTGGAGGCTAACTATTTCGTCTACTATCAAATTATGGGAAGTGTTGAAGGAAAGGAAAGGATACAAATTTCTTTTGACTCGCAATCTGATTCAAGACTGCCTAGAAAACTATTTTGGTCAAATAAGGAATGCCTGTGGTAACGCCAAAAATCCCACTCCAATCTCCAATACAATTCAGCAGAGCATTTAAGAAATTATTTGCTCTCAGATATTGTGACGAGAAGGAGGGCTCCAATTGTGTAGAGGACGCCAACGAAATTCTACAGGCAATAACGCCAGATTTATTGAAAAAGGGAGGATCATTGTTTACGACGGCCAAGGAAAAAAATAGTCAGCCAATATTGGACATAAAGAGGAAAGATTATCAGGATTTGTCCACAGAAGAAGGAAATGCCCTGGTTTATGTGGGTGGATATTTTTTGCAAAAGTGTTTTGTTAAACACAAATGCGATATTTGCCTAAACTTTTGCAATAAGGACGGCTGTGACCAATCCACATCATTCTGCGAAAAAAAAGTCTATGAAGGTAGTAAGCAGGGACGGTTTGGAGGATTGACAGTTCCTCCAAACATTTTCAGTGAATATCTGATTTCTTTAGAAAATATATTCACTGAAAATTTCAATGATTTATGTGTGCAGGATGATGTAGGAATAGGAATGAACTTGAAGACCAAGTTGTCTACAATCGCATTTTCGCATCCTTGCCGAAACTTCCCATGGGAATACCTGCTGTCTTTATATACAAGGGTGCGAATCTATTATACTCTGAAATTTGCAAATTCCTCACTAAGGACCTTTAGAAAGAATAAAGAACATCCTAAATTGAAAATCTTGAAAAATTTATAACTATTCAAGTATTTATTAATTTTTAAGAATGTACATAATACTTATTTGTTTGTTGATATTTCATTATTTTTATTTATTTATTCAATACAACGCTACAGAGTACACTCCAAATGGACTTGACCTAAATAATTGTTCATTTGTATTCGTTTTGTCCCAAGTACCTAGATGTTAAACTGTGTTATTTCTTTTATAATGATTATATCAACACAAATGTTCATTCGCTGATCATTCTGTATTAGTTATTAAGTATTATCAGATATACGCTCGGATATACGTTATTGAAGTCTATGTTTATGATTTTTTTTCATTCCATTCCTCGGTTAAAACAAAATTTCTAAAAAGTTACTTAGCAATAATATAATTTATATAAATTGCCAATATTTTTCAAAACAAGAATAAAGTCAACATATTTTCTAATTGCACCCGGTAAATTCCTTCACAAATGAATTCACCGTCCGTCACCTCGTATACTACCAAATGACTAGCAAAAACAGGTGTCGCACATGATTTACGACTCTCCGCAAAAAACGCCGGCGTTTTCCGACGATCAAAGGAGTGACCGGACTTATTCGAATATATAGACTTTGGCCTTAGTTTAACCGCGTGTTCGAGACACGGAAAGGCACGACACCGCACCCGAGTTGCATATCGAAAATATCGGTTGGCAAGCGCGCATTCAGTATTGGAGGTCGACAATCGACAACTATACGTAAGACGACGAGCACGGTGACAGACGGTCCACGTGTTTAATACGCCTATTGATATTTTTCCTATCAAACTCATATTTTCTAACTGTTATATTGTACATTGTGAACCTGTTTATCAAGAGACCGATAATAAAGTGTTTCTTTTATGTACTCGGCGTTTGAAGAAGTTAAGATAACCCCTAGACAACGATAAAAAAACCTACATTCTTGGAGGCTCAACCGGGATAAGCAAGTAAAAAGAAACACTTAAACGACGCCGACAATTGTACAAAATAAAACGATAAATAAATATCGAAAATACAAGCTTAAGTGAAATAGATTTTTCATCAATGGAATTGCCGAATTTTAATAAAACACTGCGAAATCGACATAGAAGAAGTGTTCACATGTTGTAAAATAATATATGGTGCAATTAGACTATTGATTACGCAATCATTAATCAGCGAAGTGAAGATTTGACGAAATAACGTTATCTTGTTAGATTCAGAAGATTTGTGTTGATGTTCCATATTATATATATTCCAATTTGATCTACATGAGTTCGATGAAACAGAATAAATATATGGTTGCCAGCTGTTAAGACGGTGGTGGGATTCTGAGGTGAGACGTACTTTTTCCTTTTCATTGCATGAAGTCCACAAACTTGTGACCTCGCCAGTCACCAGTGACGTTCGTTTTGAATAGACATTTATTTTTGAGATAGACATTCGTAAAATAATAGTATATTAAAGTATAAGTGGATATTAAGGTCTTTAAAACACGCGCGATTTTTCGAGCACGACGGCGAAGCCGGAGTGCTTATGTATACCTTGCGTTCTCATGGAAATGAGAAAAGCATAAACTATTTTGTATTTTAATGGAAGTTCAACGTTATTAAGTTCTGTGGATGTCAATAGTATTAATTTAAATACCATTTCCTAAGATTTGAAAAATCGAAATATTTATATTTCAAACAATACCAACGGCACTTTCCATTTTAATTTATAAATTTGACATAGTTAAATATTGTTCGAATGAAAGCTTTGACGTTACAAACTACTCCTGTCAGATCAATGATGAAAAAATTGTCATTTAGAAATGATTTAGACCATAGATTTATATTAGACTTCGTTTCTCGAGTTGTTGATGTTGCCACGGTAACTTTAAAACACGCGCGTGCTAAAAAGTTCGATTTAAACACGCTGAGGCGTGCTTTAAATAGGTAAAATGGTTCACCAATAAAAAAAAATATGTATCATATATAAGTATATTTGTAGAAACTGGAATAGTTAAAGTTGGTTTAATTGGGAATTGAAAATTGAAAAAGAAATATTTTCTGTAATCAAAAACAGGTTAGGATTGGGATTGAGATTTATGTGGAAAACCTCGTTTTTTATATAAATTAAAGTTATTTTTAACAATAAAATTTGTCTACAAATTAGTGTATAGTCAGATGTATGTAAGAAAAAAAAACTACTTATATATTGTGTACCTACATGGGTTTGATAGTACAAATATTATTTTGCGCATTTTAATTATGCACTCGACTAGGTATATGATGCTTTCTTTTCCAAACACCCAGATTGTTTAATGGCGATTATATCATAAGTTCGAACTGTGCTACAAAGAGTTGATTTGTTTTAGTTTCATATTTGTATAGCTTTTTATACTTAAAATTTAAGCAGGTATAGCGGTATATACCTATTGCTATTTTATTTTATTTTTTTTATATATTTTGCATAGAATAAATCGAAATGACAACGTTAGGTTCTGTAGGTACAATGGGTTATAATATTACACATGCAAAACTCAAAGTTATCAAAGTTTTACATTACATTTGTTTTTCTAATGACGGTGAATCGAGAAAACTCGAAAGGCGTTGCGTGCTTTTCCGGGGTTTGATTTTAGTCACGAATCTGATGAATACATGGCCAGAGTGGAGGATGTACTAGGTAATTTTGAGCTTCCTGATTTAATTGCGGTTTGCCAAATACTTGGGTTAAATTATACAAATAATGAAAATAACGTAGCTAGTTCAATTTGTTCCTTCTTAATAAACTTTTCTTATCCAACCGACGAAGAGGACGATCTAGATAGCGAGGAGGAAGATATAGATAACGAAGAAAAACGAATGGATGACGAAAGACGAAAACTCGAGGAAAGACGAATAGATGACGAAAGACGAAAACTCGAAGGAAGACGAATGGATTACGAAAAGTGGAAGAAAGACGAAAACAGGACGGAAGACGTGATCTAGAGAGAATACGTGAATACGAAGAGAGACGGCGATATGAAGCATGGCAAAGAAACGAAGACGAGATATGGCGACAAAATGAAGCAAGAAGACGAAGTAATGAGAATTGAGATGTTGACAGTAGACAACGAGATTGCTTTGCATTGAGTTTTAAAGACGTAGAAGACAGTATTAGACCTTTTGACGGAAAAGATGAATATCCAATCCAGACGTGGATCTTTGAATTTGAAGAAGTTGCAGAAATTACAGGATGGAAAGACTTACAAAAACTCATCTACGCAAAGAAATGCCTAAAAGGCTTGGCTAAATTGTTTATACAATCCGAAAAGGGTATAAGAAGTTGGGGTGAGCTTAAAAAGCGATTGGTTAAAGAATTTGGAGTACACGTAAATAGTGCACAAATACATAGAATGTTATCATCAAGGCGGAAGAGATATGATGAAACGGTACAAGAGTACATGATTAAGATGAGAGAAATTGCTAGCCGAGCGTATATAGAACAAGAAGTCGTGATTCAGTACATTATTGATGGTATAATGTACATGGACAAACGTTCATAACAAAGAAAGAGTCATTTAAGAAAAATGAAGATACCAACGAAAAGAGAAATCAAGAGAGAAATGACCATGAAAAAGTTGAAGACTGTAAAAAAGAAAGTAGTTTGACCTGCTTTAACTGTGGAGCTCGAGGCCATAAATCTAAGAATTGCCCGGATAAGTCAAAGGGTACAAAGTGTTTTAGCTGTAACAAATATGGTCACGTGTCGAGTAAATGCCCGGATAAGAATGTTGCAAAATCTACTGCCGAAAATTCAAACGTGAATGTAATAGAAACTCAAGCAAGAAACATTGTTAAACTAAAAATTGGAGAAGTAACGATGTCAGCTTTATTTGATACAGGGAGCGATGTTTGTACAATCAGAGAAGATTTTTATAATGCTCATTTCCAGAACATCGCGTTGACTCCTGACAATATAGTATTAAAAGGCCTTGGCGAAAACACCAAAGTGAAAACATTGGGATTGTTTTATACCCAAGCTGAGATTAATGGTAAAAATTTTGACCTCAAATTTCATGTAATTCCACAAGCGGCTACATCGCATCGGGCAATAGTTGAGAACAATATTTTGAAGCAAGCTAGTGTTAATATCAGAGACGATGGTATAGTAATATATAAAAGAACCGAAGAAAATTCTATAATGCACATTAAGGTAGAAGAGGAAGGTAAAGAATGTGAGGTAGATGTAAAACACACATAAAAAACTCGGAATATAGAAAAGAAGTGAAAAAATTGATAGAAGAAAATCAACCTCACAAAATTAAGACGACGAACAGAGATCGTACTAAAAAGCGAAGAACCAATTTATCAGCGACCTAGAAGATTGTCAGCACCGGAGAAGGAAGAAGTAGATAGACAGATAGAGGAACGGTTGAATGACGGAATAATAAAACCAAGTTGTTCGGATTTTGCCAGCCCTATAGTCCTGGTTGAAAAGGAGGATGGCCGAACCAGAATTTGTTGCGATTATCGCAAACTAAACAAAAATATGATACGCGATAGATTCCCACTTCCCCTTGTCGAAGATGTCCTAGATAGCTTACAAGGTGCAAGGATATTTAGTACTATTTGTTAATGTGGTCTTTTTATAATATTTCAGAGGAAAGAGTATAACAGCAACTTTTGACGTAACAAGATATATCTACTCAATGTCAACTACATATTATTAAAACAAT
>CAJUYG010000688.1:160070-198509 GCA_910591675.1 Galerucella calmariensis | reverse complement strand
ACTCCAAGCTCCGCGAGATTAAACGCGACGTGAAACCGTGGCGACAAAAAACTGGACTCAGAGAGGACCAGGTGAAAATCAATCGACTCCGATTAGGTCACACCAACTTAACCCATAAATTTTTGATAACAAAGGATGACAAACCAACCTGCAATATATGTAACAAAGATTTGACAGTGAAGCATATAATAAGTGATTGCCCCAAATACCTGGTATCAAGAAAACAAAACAAATTACCAGGCAATTTAAAAACTGTTTTGGGCGAGCAAATGGACGCAGAACTGATAGTTAAATTTCTTAAAGAAACCAGACTGTACCACCTCATATAATTATTTGTACATGTACCTATTACCTATTTTTGTCGCTAATAACCTTATTGGTTGGAGCGACGTTAAAGAACTGAAATAAAAAAAAAAAAAAAAAAAATTTGTTGTTTTAAAGTGATGGAATATTATTGAAGACAATTTTTACCCAAATAGCATTGTTATATTTTATAACAAAATATTATATAGTGCTTCGTAAACTTTTATAGTTTCCGAAGAACAATTGTATGAATGTGTGCATAAAGGAGAACACATTTTTTTACATTAAAGAAATAACACTCGAATAAATCATTTTTTATATCAAAATTACCCGATATTTTCACGTTAATATGGCTTCTTAATAATAAATAAGCAATGTTAGTTTTAAACAAATGGGGGTCAAACAAATCAGTTTATTTGTCTATAAATAACTCTTCTCTGAAATTACTGACCGATATACGAAAAATTTAACTAGCAAAAAGTCCACCTTGGGCGTGGATATTCATAATTTGCAGTAAAGTACACACTTGTTCGATTCAAGGATGAATTTTTATTGTAAATACTTATATCGTCCCGGTATATATTCCTAACTAAACTACGTTCATCACTTGGGTTATTGGCAGGTTAACAATTAATTTGGGTAATTACATACCTAATTATTCACATGAAAATAGAAATTTGTGATAATATGATGTCCAAATATTGAGAATAGTATTTTCAAAGCTTGTGTTCAATAATGGGTCAAATATGCTGTAATGTGGAGAGCATTTCACAATATTTCGTTGACTTGGAATCTGGCCTTAAGAATGGTATACAGTGAACAATAACAGATCCGTAATTGGCGGAATTTAGATACTAATACATGAATTGCATTTTATTGTTGGTACACCATTTCAATCCCATTTGAGAAATAGCACCCCACAAACTTGTTCGGCTACATACAATTACCGTTCCATCTTCGGACATATTATCGTTCTTCTGACTATATCCTTTATTATTTGGTCAACATATTGGGTTTTATTAGCGTTTTTTTCGGTTATAAATTGGCTTATTGATAATGTCTTTTACTATGGATATTGTGGTTTTGGTCAATTGGTTTTGCTATTTTGATGTTCTAATGATTCTAGCACATTCGTGCATCGGCCTTAAACGCAGCTGGAGCTTCACCACCTTATCAGCTTACCAAACCAGGTACTCTCCATTTAATCCAATAATTCAGTACTGCTGTCCATTTTGTTCTCTAAAAATACGAAAAGTTATGATCACAAAACAGTCTAACCTATAGAAGTGAAAGTTTATAGGATGACCTTGAATACAAAAATGAGGTTTCAAACCCATCCACCTGAAGCGCTAGTTGCAATTGAGTTGTCGAAACAAGCTTGGAAGCTGAGGCATTTAGCACGAAAAGGAGAAAATATTTTAAAAGCTATCATATATCAAAGCTGTCATATAGTTGTTGTCACATGGTTGTCACCATTGTCTTTTATAGATTGTTCCTTTTTGCGATTTGCTGCTGTTATTTGTGTTTTAATTAGGTACTGTATCTTATCAAGTGTGATAATTCATAATATTTATAATGGTTGGTGAGAAGTGTTCCGTTCTTGGGAGTACAGACATTACATCAAAACGACATAGATTTCCCTAACATGACCCTTTGTTGTTGAATAGATGGGTTGCCTTTATTCGCAATTAAAAACTAAAGGAATTGAGCGTTGAACAGATTTATAAATCCTTCAAAGTTTGCAACAGATATATTGAACCACAATATATTGTTATTGGGACCAAAAAGGGCCTCACTCGCAAAGCTGTTCCTACAATCCTTTAAGGATGGGAAATACGTATTGTTATCACTCTTAGGCATTACTTAGCGCGTGGTAAAATGTAAATTGTATTAAGGAATTCCTGAATTCGTTTTAGGTATTACCTGACTAGGAAATGGTTAGTGAAATCGGGCATTAGTCATTCAAAAAACAAACTTCCATTAAAAAAAAGCACTGTGAAATAGTTCTGAACCCATCCACTGCGATCGCTGAAATTCTTCTTTCCTCAGTCTGTTTTTCGGCCTCGGCTGCCTTGCCTATTTCGTCAACTCAATTGCAACTAGCGCTTCAGGTGGATGGGTTTGACACCTCATTTTTTCATTCTAGGTAATCCTATTAGACTTTCACTTCTATAGGTTAGACTGTTTTGTGGTTATGATTATTATTTTCCCGTGTCAAACGACGCGCTGTCAGAGGCAATTTGCGTAGTTAGGTATTTGACGTTTTAAAAGAGACGATTTGATTTTAGCGTGGATTTCTGATAATCATAAAATTTGTATGGCATATAGTTAGCCATAACTAGCTGCGAAATTGACGAGAACAATCAATTGAAATATTTGAATTTTTGCATTTTTTATGTATCTTATGTTGCCAAATTCAAATTGATGCGAAATTTTCAAAAGGATTTTTAAAACTTGGAATCTGTCAAAACTTGGAATATAAACAGTTGGTTTTTCATTTCTCCGAAGCTGGAACCGTAACCACCGGCAAAAAACAAAAAATTGATATTTCTTTAGTTATTAAATGCAATTTGTTTAATAATAATAATAAATTAAGCATTCAGTAACTGAAAATTTCATTATTGTTGGCTTCAATCAATGCAAACCTATTGCAAAGGATCCAAACCCATTCTGAAATTAATTGATAGTTATTGCCTGGGCTTACCTTTTCTACGTTAAAATGAAAGTTTGACAAAAGATTGTAGTTTAATTTGCCGGAAATAACTAACAAAATATTATGGTTGAAATAATACCCTTCTTGGTGTGCGTCATCGATTGTTAATGTCCTTCTTACACATAACGTAGTAAGAAATGGAAAAAGAGGCAGGTCTGTGATTAATCCTAATTAAAATATCACAATAATGAACCATTCAAATGTATTAGCGTTTGCTCAGCCATCCTTTGCCGTCATACATTGTCTATCTTGATCTCTCATTCATGAAATGGGTGAGACGGAATTATCACGTCATTAACGTATTTCCTAACAAATGTCGACGTAAATTTTATTTGTTACTTTTGACAACTCAGCTGTCATATTTTGTAAATAATTCTTAACATATGTCATTGATTATAATTTTGAAGTTAAGTGTAAAATAACATTCAACTTATAAAAGACGGTCAATTATTATTATTTATGAAAAGTGAATATCAATCTTATTTTTATATATATTTGAATGATACAAAAATATGCATAGATAGATAATTTGGCTGAAAACGATCCTGAAGATGTGATGATTTTATTTATCAAATTTAGGGTTAGCTATATGTCAAAATAGCAAATAAAATAAACGACATGCTGAAAACCCGGATATACGTCACAATCGATGACGCACACCAAGAAGGGTATTATTTTAACTATAATATGGTATCCGGTTTTTCGGCATGTCGTTTATTTTATTTGCTATTTTGACATAAAGCTAACCTTAAATTTGACAAATAAGATAATCAGGATTGTATTGAGCCAAATTCGAAAAGGATATACAATTAATAATTACCAGCTTCTTTTTCTAACTGAAAATACTTGAGAACTTTCAAAATACTGATGTTTTCCGTGTATTCATGCATATTTTTGTATTATTCATATAAATAAAACAATAAGATTAATATTCACTCTTCATAAATAATAATTGACCGTAAATAACAAAGTACAGATCTGTCAAGAACTGTCAGTGTGGCAGTAGAAAAAGACGTAAGACTTTGCCGCTACGAAAGTAACGCCTTCATAGTATTTTAAACTCTCGATTGATAGGTTGAGCTTGAGCGTAATTTGAAAATCAACCAATCAAATTTTTGTGAGTCAAAGATTAAGGTTAACCTTTGTAATACATTTAAACGGTTCATTATTGTGATATTTTGATTAGGATTAATCACAGACCTGCATTTTTTTCCATTTCTTCCTACGTAATGTGTAAGAAAGACATTAACAATCGATGACGCACACCAAGAAGGGTATTATTTCTACCATACCAAAATAAAATATTAAATTATTAAATTTAAATTAAATCGTATTTCAGTCATTTAACAATTCAACCAATTCATTGCATACAATCATACATCATCATCATCATAATCATAAACCTTAATATACCCGAAGGTGTTAAGGTGTTTTGTCCATACAAGGTTTGTACTTAAGTATTTCAGTCGTTTTTATACACAAATTTCACCCAGTTTCTTCTATTTCGTGCAAATTCTTTCCCTTCCTTCCAGCTCTTGTTACTTTTTCCCAGGATACCAGCTATTACATCATCCCATTTCCTTCTAGGCCTGCCTCTAGAGTTTCTATTTTTTGGTTTGGTTTGCCATAACAACTTGACTTGTCTACAGTTGTCCATTCTTACCATATGTCCAAACCACTTCAGTTGTTGTCGTTCTATACTGTTTATGATCAGCTCGACCTCCAATTCCTTTCTAATAACTTCATTTATCACTCGGTCTTTTTTTGTGATGCCCTTTATGCCCCTTAGAAGTTTCATTTCTATGGCTTGTATTTTGCTCTTCTGTTGTTTTGTGAGTACCCAGCTTTCACAACCATAGATCAGGATCGGTTTAAATATGGTTTTGTAGACTATCAGCTTCGTCTTCGTCGACACTTTTTTCTTCCTTACAAGCGTTTTACTTAATGAATAGTACAACTTGGTTGCGCTTCCTATCCTGTTGTTAATTTCCGCTTCGTTCTTTCCGTCTTTGTTTATCAAGACACCTAGATACTTGAAGTTATCCGTTTGTTCTAATTCTTTATCGCTTGAACTAACAACACTGTTTGGACTTCGTTTCTACCGATCACCATTATTTTTGTTTTATTCGCATTTTATTCGCATTGTATACATATGAAACATTATTTTTACCCGACATAACATAACAGCATAACAGCATAACAGCATAACATAACAGCTTTTACGTCTCTCATATTCAAATGTTAAGTTACATTCAAACCGCAACTAAATTTTTCCTTGTAAATTAATTTTTTATCTGCCTTGACATGATATAATTTACACTAGGCTTTACTTTACTCGGTTAGTGTGTAACTCATTTGTTAATGAACGGTTCTAAATAATTAAGTACCAGAGAAACTCGTTTTAGATGTTTCAGATCTAATAGACTCGTAATTTACAAACTGCTATTTGTATTATGCAAAGGGGAAGTTACGACACAAATGCAGGGCGATATATTGCATAGTTTAAAACAGCCCAGGGACACTCAGTAAAAGCCTCATATTATTAACTTTTTCTAAAATTTAATTCCCTTTTATGGAATATTTATCGAAAATATGAAAATATTAGAGTTGAAATAAAAATGTTTCTAATACGTTGAAATATTTAATGTAATTACATACTATTGTTACTATGTACTATGGGTATGGGAATCCATGAAGAAAAAGAAGAAAACAACCAACCGGATTCATCTGGAAATGTGATCGGAAAATTTAGAAATGTCATAAAAAAATCGAACATGTGAAAAGTTGGGAGAGTTGACGTTAGTTTGTTAGTTTTGGAGTATAAGAGACTTTAGTTCTGCGTTTCGGAAGTAAGACTTAATCAATATTGTTGAATTTTGAGAAATGAAGAAAGAAGAAGGGAGTGAAGACGCAGGAAGAGACAAAAATCAGATGAAAAGAGACGTAAGAAGGGAAGGCGTATACAAACAGATGTGACAAAATGCAGGAAACATTGAAGCCACAGTTATAACAGCTCAATGAACTGGACCATTTAGAACAACATCCAGAAATTAAATTCAAATCAAATTTGAAGAAGCAACCGGACACTTTGAAAGGTACTGTTCAATACACAGTTACGCCAAACTAAAGAGACCCTAAAACCACCCACGTTTTATGGGCTATTCCATCGAAAACAGGAAAGCCCCTATGGAGTAATTATAGCTCACCAATTGGTACTGCCAAGATCACACATCAGAAGTGTGTTAGGGGAGCTTCATAGAAGCCACTAAGGGGGACATATTGGTTCTAGAAGAATACTGCACGAGTTCAGGGAACGTAGAAGATTGGAGCAAGAAATGTGATCTGTGTGATAGTGGAGAAGGTCCTGAAATAGGAAGCCGAGAAATATCTTTCTGGAGAGCCATTTGAACGACCTGCAATTCTCGGTTCACATCCTTCAACGCAGAAAGACGAAGCAAATACTTGATGGTTGTAATGCAATATTTTCCCAAATAGCTAGAAATATAGCACCTCTTCTTAATCAAGAAGCGATGAGATTGCCGAAGGCTTTGGTTACCAACGTTATTCAGAGACACGAAGTCCCTCTGGAGTTGCATTCTGGGACGCTTCAGCTTTTCTATTCCATCTATGCTAGTCTCTGGCAGGAGAATTAGGCTACCCCGGGATCTTCTTCCAATCCCATTAACACAAGAAGCTGGAAATAAAAATTGAAAAAGTTCTACAATTTTGCTCGTTAACGTTTGAAACCCTGCAACGATCAGGTAAAGGCTATATAGACTTGTGCATAATATCGACACAAGCTTCTCGAGTGGTGACCACGTATGACTGTTCATTTCCAAGCGCAGAAAAGTTTTTTTCCAGAAGCTGCAACGCAACTGATGAAACCTTCACACCGCTCTCAGGAAAATCAACAACCTAGTCTACTTTATAGAAAATAAACTAGAAAATAAAATGAACCAAATCCTCATTTCCTCTACTAACATATCCAATACTACCACCCAATATTAAAATTTTCAACTACATAGATCTTGCTTATTTTGAATTTCCAAGAACTCTGAACATCAATTTTTTAATATTCTATTTTCATTATATTGATACAAAAACTAGGTGATGAAATGAAACAATTTAATTTGTTAAGATCTACATTATAATAAAATTAAAGTTGTGACGCGTTTCGTTAACCCCCGTAGCCACTGAGGTGAACTTTTTGTCCATAACTTCTGAGGTGGAGTCTGCCAGACTCCTGGAGTTTCACAGCCACTATTGCAATGGAATAAATTTAAAAAAAAATGTAGAGAGTGTCGCGGGACACACGGTAGGAACTTTAGTTCCTTAAGCAAAAGTTATGTAATACATCTAACGTAATAGATAAACAATTTGCATATTCCTTGGTGGTCGAGTAGTGAGCAAACCAGACTCTCACGCGGTAGACCCGGGCTCGATTCCCCGTGAAAAAGTTTTTTTTTATTGTTAATTTTATTTTTAAATAATTATTCTGCTTGATATTAATGACGACAACAGGTAGACGTTTGAAATATTTAGCAGAATATTCAATATTATAGATAATGGTACGGTACCCTTCATGAGGGAGTCCGACTGGCAACATCTACTTATAACAGCATCGTATATTTAAAAAGGGAAACCGTAGCATTATACACATTGGACATTCAAGAACTGTACGTTTATCACAAAAAAATTAGTGGAAACATAAAATTGAATTGTTAAATTTCCAATTTGAAGTTATATTACAGTTTATAGAGATTTTCATTCTCTAGATTTTTTCTTAAGTGGGTCGTAGGAAAAATATGCTATTCGACCCGTGTGGATTGTCCATATCGCACTTGAACGATTGAGCACTTCGCCTACGGCGTCGTGCTCAAACTTCCTCCTCGTGCGATATGGTCATCATATCCACACTAGTTGCACAAACTACTATTTCTATCAAAATATGCCCTTTTACATTTAAAAACAACCTGCCAAATGTCAAATCAATTTATCCATCCATTTTAAAGTTATCTAAAAGTTTTCAAAATTTCAACACCCTGTATTTCGAAAAGTAAATGTACTAGACCCCTCAATCCTCATATCATTCTGTCCAATTTTACGAGAGGAATCTATATGAAAACGTTGTAATTACCCTTAACGTTCGAGATGCTTATACCATTTTTTGCGCGATCGTATTGAAATAAATTCCGAATGAAATAATTAAAATTTCTTCGAAATGAACGAAATTTCAGAAGTGACATTTGTACTTCTCGATCAGTTTAAAATATATTTTGCATTTTAGTGAAACTGTTTTTATGCTATTTATTACCTTTCGACGTCTGAACGGTAAGTAAATCACTTACCGACGTGTTAAACTTAGAAACCAGTAAACACAACCTACCGTCCTGACAACCGATGCTGTAATTAAACAAAAAAAGATCAATCGCGCAAAAAATTATGGAAATAATAGTAAACATTTATCCGAACAAATTCAAGTAGATCACCAGCACTGCGAATACCAGCTTTGCATGGAATTTTAATATAGCATCGGTGGTTCAGTGGTAAAATGCTCGCCCATATGAATCGCTGCTTCGTAAACGAGAGAGCAAGCAAGGTACATAACGAAGCAACGTAACATAACATAACGTAACGGTCGGATCTTTTGCGTCGCGACCCCCCGGTCGCTCAAACATAACCTGACGTAAAGAACTAAGTCCCGTTTCAGATGGACGCGTATGGAACGCGCGCGTACCATACGCGTGAGGTCAGATATCATAAATTAAATGTAGGTTTTCAAATGGACGCGTAGAGCGGATGGCCGTGAGCGCGCTTCAATTAATACGCCGGGCGATGGCTCAGCCCGTGCGCTCCACGTAGGAACGCGATGCGCAGCTTGCTCGTCGTTTAGTTGTTGTTTTCAGATGGTACGACGCGTATACCAGCGTATGTGGTTGAGAGTGCTTCTCATTGTTGCCGATTCCAACCAATATTTAAGTTGTGAACAGAAAATGGCTAATGATAATAGGTTTATCGATACTGAAATACTTATTAGTGAAGTTGAACAGAGACCCAATTTATGGGATAGTTCTTATTAAGAATATAAACATCGGGACTTACGGCAAAAATCCTGGGATGATATAGGAACAATAGTAATTGATCAATCAATAGGATGTACCTATATCCTTATCTTTTTTTGACTTTTTTTTTAATATAATATGCAGCAATGGCAACAGCGCTAGATGTTTCTCCTTGCATGTTTCTTTTGTTACTACTGTCTGCCAACGACTGTACGCCCCATGTGAAAGTAAAACCACGCGTACACATACGCGTAACCTTTAATACGCTCGCGTACCATACGCGTCCATCTGAAACGGGACTAAGGTTCCAAAAATGAAATCCAGCCAAAACCACGAATATTATTGTATTCCAAATAAACAGTATTTTTCATTTGTTAAAAAATCAGAGTGGAACAAGTTTGAGTATAATGAAAAAAAAAGAATATATGAAAAATAATCTCAAACAAAAGTTTCTGGGTATTTAAAATTTATTATATTTTTAAAAAAATTGA
This sequence comes from Galerucella calmariensis, assembly GCA_910591675.1. Classification (NCBI taxonomy): domain Eukaryota; kingdom Metazoa; phylum Arthropoda; class Insecta; order Coleoptera; family Chrysomelidae; genus Galerucella; species Galerucella calmariensis. The sequence goes on along the minus strand of CAJUYG010000688.1, from coordinate 188,940 downwards.
AAAAAATTCTCATATCACATGATATACATGAAGTAAACACTTCAAAGAATTGTTCTCTAAACAAAACTTTTATTTTGTCTAAAACAAGATTTTGTACTATATTTTTTATCCCTTTTTTCGAGACACCTTGAACATGTCATATTCTTCTCGAACACGAGAAGCTTATTGGCTTCTGGCAGTGACTGCATAGGTATTTCGTTTTTTTGTGTAATTAGGAGGGACAGATATAACAATATTTTCGTGTTTCGAGGACAAATTCTACATGTTGAGGAACTTCCACGCTTAGGATTCTACTAATAAGTGTTAGTAATTCTCTCGATATTTTATAGGATTCCTAAGGCGATCCTTCATATATGGTTGGACAAGAGATTTATCTTTCATAAAAGTACTTCTGGGTAATGACAAATTATTTTTATAACGGCTATAGCATATTTCATGAGTTTTAACAAATATAACGTACTTACTGATGTGGAGTCTGTTAGACTCCTGCAATGCTAATTGTGAATGAAAAACTATGTACAATCACTCAAAATCACTCAACTTTGGTTTACTGTCAGAAAAACACTGAATAAGAAGGTACTGATGACCGCATGAATATACGATTGAAATTATAAGTGACAGAAATGATTCAAAGTACGTCAGAGTCTAATAGACTCCACCTCAGTAGTTAAGGGTACAGTAGCCGTCACAACTCTAATTTCATTCAATGTTAATCTTAACAAATTATATTGCTTCATTTCATCATTTAGTATGGATCTACATCAAGTAAAAGCCTCATCTATTCAACAAAAACTAGGGTTGAAATTTTAAAGCGGTATTACTCGAGCATTAGATTCGCTATCGGTGAAGAAATGAAATGATGATTTTTGGGCAGATTCTACCAATTTTTCCGTACATGCTTGTGCATGATCAAAACCACTAATCGCTTTTCTGTCAGTTGTCGACTTCCTATCTTTCGTACCTAACTACATGTTTAAAATTTAATGTACAACATACATATTCCGTTGATAATTAATTGCTGTAATTAGTGAAATGGATAAAATTTATTTTTCCAATCAGTAATTTCCAGCATGTTTGAAACGATTTGCATCCATTCCAATTTCAGTTATTGAAAGAAATCAGCAATGTGTTTCATTTGCTAGTTTTTGTTAAAGCGCAACGAGTACACTATATGCAGAATATACCCATTAATTTCATCACAACATGAAAATAGATGCTTTATGTGAACGATTTTTCCAACAAGTGCTGAACATACAAAAAAAAGTGATGAAAAATGTTTCACATACTTTTTAAAAATATTCTAAAGAGCTAACAACCTATGATGTAAACGTTCAGTTTATTTAACTTTTCATCCGCTTGAAACTTCATTATTCATTGATTCACTTTATCAGTTCACTCGATGACAGACGGATTATTTGTCGGTATGTAATTACCGGGATTAGGTTAATTAAGCACCAAAAAGTAATCTGTGTGCTGTGCACTACATTAACATTTGTTTATTCGATCACTATTAACAACTTCATATAATCTTCGACGATATCCAATTTATGACCTCTCCACTTAAGCTGTAGCTTAGAACTGAAAAAAGATATGCTAATCTTCAGTTGAGGAGTAACTGGCTGCTGATGTTAAACTTGAAACGCACCAGCGACAGCATTCTGTTACGCCACAAAAATGAATTAAACAACGTACCAGCTGCAACATTCTGTTGCAACAACACAATTTATAAAACAGAGTGACAAGTTCCTTAAAATTAGCAAGTATAAGAAACTGATCTGCATTAATATTTGCAGAAGTATGGAAACTGAATACTAGTTACAGAGGTCACTGGAAAATAATGACGGTATATGACTTATACCAGCGGAATCTACCAAGAAAATCGATAAATTTTCTCATAAACTTGTAATCTGCAAACTGATAGAGTTGCAGATTCCAGATTTCGTATACGTTATTTTTTGACGTGCAAAATCTTTATTTCCTCTGGAATTCTTACTTTCTCAATAAGTTTTCCGCTACGATCACAGTGGTCGAGGTGAGTTCAAACTTTTTAACATCACTTTTTCCACCTTTACACGCAAAATTAGCCACTACAAGATAACCAATGCTTACAACTCTATATTACCTGAAGAAATAATACTATGAGCTGCTTACCTAAGAAGTCCTAAGAATTTATTTAATGGTGTTAAAGTAGTGTACCAGATCATCAATATAACGAACATTCCTGAAAAACTCAGATGACAGTAAATAGGACATCAAAAAAGCATTTAATGTAATGACTTCGTTGAATCCATGTGAAAGACAGAATAATTTCTAGTGCTGTTGATAATATTGAAGTTTCTCTTAAAATACAATTTGAAAAATGATTCGCTTCACGTTGTAGGCTGTGTTATTATTCTGGGTATTTGCGAATAATTGTTATTTCAAACTAGCAAGTGTTCATAGAAACAGCCCACTGTGTATATCGCTATCAAGTAGTCAAAATTTGTTTAAAGAAATTGTCATCCACAATATCATTATAATTGGAGTTTTGTCCACACTTATCAAGCATATAAAGTACCACTTTATCCTCTAGTGGATTGATGAAGAATACAATCTTATATCAATTACATTTTGGTTATTTATTATTAACATCAACATATCATTTATTTCAATAAGCATTTCTTTTTTGTTTTATCATATTTCACTCCGTTTCCGTTGATAAGCTCGTAGTTGTCATTGGTTTCAGACTGCATAGTGCTTGTCGAAGTAGTTCATAAATCTGCAGAAACAGTGGATGGTTCCTCTTGTAAGGAGTGTCGATAGTAGTGTTAGGAGTACCTTGGATCTTACACAAGATATCATCCTCAATATAGCTTTCTGCTACAGCGAAGTACCTCTATTAGCCAGTAAAGTTATTGAAGTGTGCTATAAGCTTATCGGGATTTTCCAGATTGAAAAAATGGCGGAACCCTTGAAGGAACTTTCGAAGAAGTGTTGATTCCAACAAGCTGCGAAGTACATTTTTAATTACTTCATCGCAAAAAGAATTTGTCGTTGTATATAACTAATTCGGACGTGAAGGCATGTATTTTCCACACGTCTCTACAGTATTGATATTTGTGAATTTTCGTGAAATGCTCGTCTTGGTAATTTGCCCATTAGCCAATACCAATAGTTAGGTTGAATAGAAATAAATCAACACGTTTGCCGTATTTGTCTTCTTAAACCAAAAATTAGTTCATCTTCATCCTCCCAAATTTACAAAATAGTTATTAATGTTATTAGTGATAAAAGTGCCGAAGGCGGATTGTTCCATCCCTTCGAACTAAATAAAATCAGTTTAAGCATGTATATCATTCACTTTTTTTCTAAAAACACTGCGTATTTCACATTAGTCAATTTATAAAATAATAGCCTCGAGATTATCAGTTTTGAATCCAATTTAATCCAATATTTTCATGAAACAAGTTGCCAAGGTAAACAAAAACCGAATTTGTTGACTTGCCTTTGTTGACAACTAACGTCAATAAATTACGAATTATTATTCCTCGTTTCTTGATGGAAAGTGATCAAGAAAATGAATGTCTACCTCTGGAAATTGAAAATGCTGTCAATACAGCTGCTTTTGAATTATTGTTAGTTCCACTAATTGTACGTTCAATTGAATTAACACTTCATTTTGAACTATTTTATTATATTTCCTCATAAAAATTAATCGCTTTAAGCACTAGTGCTGGAAGTATTTCACTTTCAACACCAGTGTCATAAAATGGCACTTAACACACTGACAGCATGCGTTGAAAATTATACTTTTACTGAAGTTTGTGGAAAAAATAACATTATTTATTTATATTTGTAGTAAAATATGCCTCAGATGCATCAATACTAGTATGGGTAATTGTTTATAACTAAAATGTAATCATAAGAATGTACATCTTTCCGATACCTAAATAATGTTACGCGAGCTGCTGCATTAATGTGCTCAATTAGTGCCCCCAGTGAAATTCCCATATGATACGACTATGGCTCCTCCGCCGTATTTTCAAGAATGATCTGGAAAACGTAACATCTAGAAAAACCCGGCGCATCCACCAAAACTTCGAGTTCGAGAAGTCTCTAGAATAAGTCGTGCGAGTATAAATAGGCGACGAGCATCGCAGCGAAGTTAGTTAGTCAGTTAGTGTTGATAATGAAAGAAAGCAATCGCGCCTCGATAAAGTGTTTATAAAGTGACTCTCATATAAATTAGTTAGTGTGTGTTTAGTGTGATATATAAATTATTAAATAAGGACTGTATTGGAATATAAATCTGTAAATATAAATTAATTGTAAATATAAATTAGAATAAACGTTACAATAATGATTTTTAATGGAAAAATGTTTCAAGAAAATTATCAGTGTAACTGAATTTTTGCTTTGCCTTTTAAGAGGACCTGAAGCAACGAAGTTTCAAACTTTGATTTAGTTTACTGTTTTAAAACTTCTTGTTCGAAAGAGAAAAAGTTTTGGTACAATTTATGACCGGGAGAATTTTAATTTCACGTTAATCGGTAATAATTGATGTCTGAATTTTTCATTTAGAGTAGTTTGCTCAGAAATATAAATTGACCAAAGTGCATAGTAATTAAAAAGACGCAGATGGGCGAACGAGAAAAAATTGAATTTGAAACTTAAAATCTGGAGTAATATCGATATAAAGTTCAGTTATTTCTTTGATATCAAGCTCCATTTTTAAAGCAAATAAGCGAGTGATTTTCAATATCGTTGAGAAGTTTTACAAATAAACTTTCTGATTGCACTGCACTATTTCAAATAATTTGAGGGCCATCAACAGTAACTATTGCTCTTTCCCGAATTTTTGATACTGACGTTGTGCGTTCCAGCGCGGAAGTTTTGAAGCTATGGGACGGTAGTAAAGATCCATATTAATGTATATTCAAGAAAAACGTTCTAGTGATAAGAAAGGTGCAATAAAATAATAATTTTTGATGTAGATCTAACATTTTTCATTGCTGTAGCATGTGAATAGATGTAGGAAAACCTTTATTTTTGGGTATTTTCCTGAACATCAATTTAGATAAACTGAACTTGCCAAATCACCGAATAGACTATGCCACATATCACCTCGAACTGCTCAGAATTATCAGCTTCGGGAATTATAGCAGAAATGAAGTATTCCTGTTTCTTGTTTAGTTTATGCTTTTCCATTTTTGGCTTTATAAAGGAAAAATAAAAGAAAATGTACAAGATACTAATGAATAACTTCACACTACACCTTAACCGTTAAGAGCAGGTTTTTTTCAATTTATTTACATGAAATGAATAAAATCTGTGACGAGAGCTCTTACTCGTGATAGAAAATGTAGGCATTTGATATTGTCGCATAGACTGCTAAGGAACAACTCATGACGATTCAATCATTGCTTGCCTCTTGATCCGTTAAAACATTTTTCACCATTTCAAGATAGAACAAGCACTTGAACAAAGTCATTCAAGTCTAAAAGTGGAATCTTAAACTATAAAATTTTTTTGAATAGATCCAGTTAATGATTGGAATATAGGAATAACACTGACAATTCTGCAACTTTAAGAATAATATAGGTATAGTTTGTTCAACCATCCTTTGCCGTTACATCATAATCGGTGACGTATTCTGCCGTTTTACGTATGTCTTATATTTGTTGAAAGTTATTTTACACTTAACCTCAAATTTATAATCAATGACATATGTTAAGAATTGTTTTCAAAATATGACAACTGAACTGTCAAAAGTAACAGATAAAATTTTTGTCGACCTTAGATAAGAAATACGTTAATGATGTCATAGTTGCGGTCACATCCATTTCATGAATGAGAGAGCATGCAAGCTGGATAATGTATGACATAACGGCAAAGGATGTCTGAACAAACTCTACGTTCGATAATTCCAACTTTTCAGTGACTAGACTCAAAAAGCACCCCTATCCAAAAAACAAACTTTTTTGAAGATATTGGAATTATTGATATTTCTGAAGGAATGATCTTATCCTCTGCAGAACTGTGAAATTGAATGATTTTTTCTTTACCATTCATTAAATCTATCAGCAGCATTGATAAAATTAACCTCCAGAATATTTCTGAAAAGCTAGAGAAAAGTTTCGAGTGCGGACTTGATTTAATTTTCCTCTTAGACAATTTATTTAAAAAAATAGTCGACTGAGGGCGCGATAAACTGATGGTTTTCTTCCTTCCATTCCACCAGAATTCTTCACATAAGGTGATTTCAACTTAGATAACATGTTTTATATCTTATTATCATTATCTCAGTTAAAACAATTGATTGTGGATATATTTAACAAAGTAATATACAGAGCATTTCAATGACAAATATCCACCCCGCATAATTGAACAGGCGTAATTTTCATGAAAAAATGGAAAAAAAACACGTCAAAAATCATACGTAGACCTTATAACTTCATAAAACCATAATTTAGTTTGTAACTGAGATATTATGTTTGATGCTATGTATAAAGAAAGATTTTTTGATTACCTATTATTAAAATTCATAAACTCAAATCATTGTCGAATACTACATTATACTACTAAATTTGCAATGGAACACCCTGTATATTATTTTAGTTTCTGATGAAACATTTTATTACGAATACAAAAATATCAGGTTCGATTTTTTTTATTTCAATACCTACCGACATTTCATCACAGATGGATTGGAAGAAGGGGTATTTATGAATGGCCTGCACGAAGTCCCGACCTTAATCCACTAGACTATTTTCTGTGGGATTATTTAAAGTCTAAGGTTTATGTTGATAAATCAAATAATTTGCAAGAATTAGCTGCAACAATAACTCAAGAGATCCAGAGAATTCCACCAGAGGTAATAGCTAATATTACTAGAGAATTTACAAACCGACTTGCCTATTGTCAAGAAGTAAACGGTGCTCAGTTTAAACATCTAATACATTAATTTTAGTTTAGTTAAGTTTCAATGTTTTGAAAATCACTTAGTTTCAGTTAATAATTATGATTATTTCTTTAATGAATATTAGATTTTTCCTTTCCTTAGTTACTTTTCTGTTAATGTCTCGGTAGGTATTGAAATAAAAAATATCGAACCCGATATTTTTGTATTCGTAATAAAATGTTTCATCATAAACTAAAATAATATACAGGGTGTTCCATTGCAAATTTATTATTTTTATTTTTATTATAAACTTTATTGTATTTAAAGAATATTACAATTTTTATCACAAGAAGTTCGGATTCATTACAAATATGTTCGAAACAAAAAATGAGGTTAAAACATTAAATAACAATAGGTATCTACATGATGTTCTATGAGAAGTGAGTACCATAATATGTATAAAATGTTCCATTGCAAATTTAAAAATCGACATTACATTAAGTTCAAAATTGTTAAAAAATATAAAAACAAATAGGCAATCTACTTTAGTATATCCACCTTCCAAATTTCATTTTGATATCTAATAATTCCAGAGATATTTACTTGGTTCCACTCATTCGCCCATCACTGCATTTTCATCAAGCATTTTCTATTGAAAGTAGAAATTGAGCATGAACTTGTTTACCAGATGTTAGTTTGCAGTTGAAGGAGAAATTAGCAGCCACACGCGAATAAACCACAATATTTTCGGAAGTAATTACACAAGTGCATCAAAATTATCGGAATTAATTAAAAAGTATTGTATTTTTGAGTTTACTTTCGGTCACTTTTCCTTGAATAGATCTTGTCCACAGCACACCCTCTAGCAGGCTAACTCCTTTACTAAATCTCAGATCTAATATATTAGTACTGTGACCGTCCGCCGCGCCAGCCGCGCGCTGCGATAGTATACATGGAGCACAGAACTAAAGAAATCTGTGACATACAAGAAAAGGGTAAATTATCCCTCAGAATATAGCTCAAAAAAGGAGCAAGAAGAAGAATAACTAAAAGAGCGGGAAATATGAAATAAATAATGCTCGATTTCACCAACCGTCTCGTAAAGTTAGGTAATATCCAAGCCGAATTTAGGAATTTCTAAACGCAATTTACGTTGGACCACGCGCATTTAGAAATTCCTAAATTCGACTTGGATATTACCTAACTTTACGAGACGGTTGGTGAAATCGGGCATAAGGGCGGGATATTTAAATATTAAATATAAGATGGATATCCCTGAATTATTTCAAAGTGCACATATTTTTCACACTCAAATGACTGTAAAAAATTCCAATATGTACACCAAGAAATAAACCAAATACAGGAGTGTCTTTATCTTAAATTCGACAAACTGGCTATTGTTGTTAACTATTTTTCAAAAATGAAATAAGATGAATATACAGTGAGATCTATAAGTATAATTCTACGTAATATATAGTTTATAGTTACATCCTAAAAATAATTTATTATTTACGTTAGAAATCTCAATAATATTTTTGGAAACTTGAAAGAAAACTTCGAAGTTGTTCATCATTTTATGTTAAATATATATATACATAAAATATATATTATAAATAAATACATACATATAAAAATCTCGGAAAAATAGTTCCACCACGGAGAATTTGAAACTTGAAATCATTGATTATCATAATCCACTCTAAAGATATATAGCTACCATAAACCTTTATTTAAAAGGTAAAATATTGACTGAAAAGTTGACGGGTGATAACCACTTTGTAACTTTCAATAATTGACAGTTATCGTGACGTTCCCTCCGTCCTCCGATTGGGCGATTCTGCAACTTCACGCTACTAATGCGCTCTCAAGCGGCCGGTCACGATATTATAACTTGGATACAAATTGTAGATGAGAGTTAAACTGCTAGAGGGTGTGCTGTGATCTTGTCCAAATCGCGACATTTCAACTAATTCTAAAATTTCGTATATGTCACAATGACAAATGCGCAATTTCAACATGATTTTAACACTCGTTACTATAGTTTCGATAGCTAACGGCATCTTATCGATAGTTCGCGGCATCTTATCCCGATAATTTTTTACTGAATATAGTAACCAATCAAATTACTTAATTTCAAGTCATGTGTCAAATTTCATCCAATCACCGCTGTATTACAGCGATAATACCCTACATGTGGTGTTTTCAGTTTGGTGTTCATTTTTTATTAGAAATTAATTGAACGTCAAACTGACAACTGGATTAAAAATGTCGCGAATATTTGGTATTGCATCTAACAATTCAATTAATTTACCAATTATACTTGTCACAAGTGTAGTTTTGAATAAAAATGAATAATATTTGTTTGTTTATAACTAATAAATTATTAAACGTCAGATTGACAATCAATTTTTTGAAATCTACAAAGTAAAAAACTATCTTATCGAATACTCCTCGGGTCTTGATAAATACTCAAAATTTTGTCGTAGAGAATACTTCAAGCGTGTTGCTCAAGATAATAGCCCTCGAACTGCGGCCTTGGCCTATTATCAAGCAACACGCTTTCAGCATTCTCTATGACAAAATTATCTCGGTATTATCAAGACCCTAGGGGTATTACTACTGATAATATCCCGCTTCATATAGGATTTTTTTATACAGGAGTGTAATATTGAGGATTATTTTGATGAGCGAGTGTAATTCGGGAGAATATTTCTCGAGTGGGAGAAATAAAACTACGTTAGAAATTTTCATTTAAACAACAATTAGGTATACGAACATAAGCTTTATCTTAAATAGATCTTAAAGAATATTGTCCAAATCGCGACATTCCCACGAATTTTAATATTTGGCATATGTAAAATGACAAATGCACAATTTTAACATTCGTTACTTTATTTACGGACCTGCAGGGAAATTTTTGAAATCTACCGGGCAATGTTTACGCTTCATATGAGATTCTTAATACATGAGAGAAATATTCACTGAAACAAAGTAGGTCCTAATTACATAACATCAGTTCAACTGTTACATATTCAAATGAAACTTTGCGTGGAATACTGAAAATATCTCAAAATCTTTCATCCCATCAATTTCCCATTTTTGCAACTCCCCCTGTAAGATCTCTCTAACGTGATGTAATATCGAAGAAAACTTAGGGATTTGCGAACGAAAAGATTTGCGCTACGTTGACAGCATGACAAAATGCATTGATCAAGAATTTCAATAAAGCAATTTCCCCAGCTATTATATAAAGTATGTCGTGAAAACTACAAATTGTCAGGAGTTTCCAAAAGTTCCATTTACTCTCTAAATGAACTCTCTCTTTTACCATATATATAAGGATGTGTCTACTTCCTGTGTATGCATTTGTACGGCTGTTCGTACATAAAACCGGTACTTGTTTATGATTTTTCCGATACTAAGTGAGATTCAGTGAAGTCAGTTTTTCAATTTAAAGGAAAGCGTGTACTCCATACATTAATTATGTTTTCTGTCAACCGGGTATTAACATATGCCATTAACGTCCCCAAAATTGGACAAAATCATACAATAATGACCTCCATTGATGCATGATTTACCCAACGATTATACACCTACAGGATTGCTTATTTCCATTTAACTCTGTGTTCGCCTCTCTCAAGTCGGACGAATACGTCATCACTGGACCAACCAACCTTTTTAATTTTATGGTTAATCGTGTGTTTACAAAGTGTGTTTTGACGTTATTTTATCCGTTTTTCCAATTTTGAAGGTGTTGTTTATTAATAAAGGTGGTAAGTAAATTTCTCTAATAATTGTCAATCAAAAAAGTCTATAAATGCGAAGCACGTTATTTCAGTGTAAATACAAAATTTTTGGATACGAGTTTCAATGTACACATTTCAAATACCAAGGGTGGATTCATGGAAGCTAAAATAAAAATTAATTGAAATCTAAAACTTAGAACAGAGAACCATGTAAAATGTAATGTAAATGATCATGCAAAAAAATAAGAAATTAAGATATAAGCTAAAACTAAAAAGAATGCCTTAGTTTCTCAGTTTCTGGCGCATAAACATCTACATTACATTACATGGTTTTATATGTACTTAGTTCTGTTATAAAGTAATCTAAGTTTTAATTTTTGCTTGTATGAATCCTTCTTTGTAAACTTCGAACAATTATCAGGATTAATTATACTTAATAATTATCAATCCCAGAAAAAAAAACGGTTGGAGAGAAAAAGTGTGAGTACAACAAGAGATGATAGAGGTTTTAAAAAAATTAAAAACAATTGTTCATTAATAAATTTTTTAGCAGTGCATAAGGCGTATATTTTATTTTCCCCATAAGAAAAAGAAATATATTATAATGCTGAGTTTACCCATCAATTAACCCATAAACACAGCTCGTTGATTTGCTTCTCTTTCTGTGCAAAATAAATTATAAGCAAGTTTCTTCAATTCAAAGTTATTGTTTCAATCGTTAATTTACATTTTATAACTACTCATACTACTAAATATAGTTTTTTAAATAACATCACCAAAAAAAAATTAATTTATTATTATTTTTTGCAAATACACAAGAAAAACGTGTAAAATGTTAACGATTGCAATATATTTTAAATTGGTCGAGGTCCACTGGTGACGTAAGCAAGTTCCCACTCACCGACGAAAGATTTAAGCGAATAAGCAATCCTGTAGGGTGTATAATCGTTGTGATTTACCTACATCACTCAACGATTTTCTGCAGGCAACCCAACGCACATTTGTGGTGTAGGGGCAACCAAACATACAATAACGTCTTCAAAAAATGAATCCTAGTATAGAATACTTTTAGTTTTTGACTTATCTATCGTTTTATTTTATTATTCTACCAAATCATAATAATTATTAGTGTCAAGACATCCAAAAAATTATTTAAGAAAAACGAAAACAGTGACATTTGAACCAGCGACCATCTTTGTGACATTTCAATGTCATTATTTATTTTTGACAGTACTTTCCTATTAAACAAATGAATATTCCCAGTTTTTACATATTGAGAATATCGAATACCTACAACTTAAACAGTAGCCGGAAAAGCTTTGTAACTAACACGAGTATTAAAAGGGCAATTAACAATGTCGAACATTACCTCGATTGATAATGGCCCTCATTAATACACTTGTTGGCTAAATTACTATTAAACAAAAATATGTTGAAACAGGTGAGATTTCGATTCCTCAAGTAAAAACGTCTTTAGATGTTAAAAGTAACAGCATAATACCTTACAGAGTGATACGCCTTACAGAGTCTTTGAAAATCAAAGAAAAAAAGAAGCATACCACTACGAAGCAACAACTACTTCCCTGGCTTTATACCAAGAAGAACATTGAATCATACTTCAGTTAAACAGAGCTGGTATATCTGCAACATAGAATCAACCATTTTGGTTTGAAATTCGAAAGGACAATATCACCTATAGACCGGTTTCGGCGTATTTGCGCCTCATCCACAAAACAGTCTAACCTATAGAAGTGAAAGTTTATAGGATGACCTTGAATACAGAAATGAGGTTTCAAACCCATCCACCCGAAGCGCTAGTTGCAACTGAGTTGTCGAAACAGGCCTGGCAGCTAAGGTCTTTAGCACGGAAAGAAGAAAATATTTTGCAATTCATCAAACCTGTCATATAGTTTGTTGTTGTCACCATTGTCTTTTATAGAATGTTTCCTTTTGCCATTTGCTGCTGTTATTTGTGTTTTAATTAGGTACTGTAAGTCTTATCAAGTGTGATAATTCATAATATTTATAATGGTTGGTGCGAAGTGTTGCGTTCCTGGGTGTACAGACATTGCATCAAAACGACATAGGTTTCCCAAACATGACCCTCTGTTGTTGAATGAATGGGTTGCCTTTATTCGCAATCCAAAACTAAAGGAATTAAGCGCTGAACATATTTATAAACCCTACAAAGTTTGCAACAGATATTTTGAACCACTATAATTTTATTGGGACAAAAAGGGGCCTCACTCGCAAAGCTGTTCCTACAATCCATTCAGGATTGATCAAAAAGTGATAGGAAATACGTAATATTATCACTCTTAGGCCTTACTTAGCGCGTGGTAAAATGTAAATTGCATTTAGGAATTCCTAAATTCGTATTAGGTATTACCTGACTTCAGGATATGGTTAGTGAAATCGGGCATTAGTCATTCAAAAACAAACTTCCATTAAAAAAGCGTTATGAAATAGTTCTGAACCCATCCACTGCGATAGCTGAAATTCTTCTTCCCTTAGTCTGTTTTTCGGCCTCAGCTGCATTGCCTATTTCGACAACTCAATTGCAACTAGCGCTGCAGGTGCATGGGTTTGATACCTCATTTTTTCATTCTAGGTAATCCTATTGGACTTTCACATCTATTGGTTAGACTGTTTTGTGCACCTCATCAGTATAATCTATCATCCTTCCATCATCATTGATATCAGACAAATTCATCAATCTCAGTAAAGAACGTTGAATATGCAATAATAGTGACATACCCACATCTGATCAGAAACTTAAATTCTATTTGACAAAAAACCTGACAGCTTCATCCACAGTATCCTGCGAAGTGAATGTCACTTCACACTTTCCGCCGTTACCACATAATCGTCAACGCGCAATCGTCGTCGCTATCACGTTACCTGTCATTGGCACACACAGAACTGAACATGTTTAGTAGTGATGTATTAGCCTATGATTTTCCGATACCATTTGCTACATGTGACAGTAAAAATTAAAAATGTATAACAACCCGTCCATGGAGACTAGACATAAGGAGCACAAACTCTGTATTATGAAAAGTGTCCTCGAAATGCGTTAAATTGTGATGGCGCTCGTGTAGCAAATTGGCCTCAAATGTTTAGTTGGAATGTCATGGTAAATTATTTAAGGTTATGTAAATGGGGATGGTTTGTTTATTTTAACTAGGTTATATTTTATGCTTGGTTTCAGCAAATTTTAAGGAAAAAATAAGTATCTCGCGTAGCTGGTGCTATGTTTGGTTAAAGGTAAGTTTGTTCAATATATTTATATATTTTTATAATAATTGTGTTGCAAAATAGTAATGAAAACAATAAAAAATATTCCACATATTATTTCTACACATTATGCACATAGAATTCAGAGTGTGTGACTGTGCATTAGTAATTGGGACTATTCTCAGCACATCCAAGAGTTACAATTGATTGAAAGTGAATCAAAGGAAGAAGGTACTTCTTTAAATAATTCCAATTATATTTGGTTAAAACCAACAGCAATTTTTGTTCCAAGAAAGACAATTTCAAGATAGCATTGGTGGAATATACAAATTGTAACTATTTCAAACTCAAAGAAGATGTGGTAGTTGTGCTATAAGTGGAATGCTGAAAAGTACCAAACCAATTTGCGGAGAGTATGATGTCCTACTATTTTGTTATACAATATCATAATAGAAAATTTATATGTTCTGTAAAATAAGTGTATGATTACCTAGTACTTACATATAAAAATAAAAAAATTGAAACAGTTTTATCAACAGGATTCATAAAATCAATTATAAATGAAAATAATATCCTCCATCACAGTTAGTACACATGCAATAAGTGGAATGAAAGCATTTAAAAAATATAAATAGGTATATAAAGAATTTGAAAGCAAAAGTAGATTCTGCTTCCTTCCTACAGGTCCTCCTGAGGACATTCTTCAGAGCTGTGAAAGGTTCTTAATTTAGGGCTAAATCTAAAGCAGTCTTCTTGAATTTCTTTTTATATTCTTTGATTTCGATAGAGTCTGGTAAGTTGTTGAAAAGTCTAATACAGGTATAATCTGTACTCGACAGTGTATGTGATGGCTGATTATAATTTTTTATGATTGTTACATGTATCAACACAATGCATGTTGTTTTGAAGATGAACATCAAACTTCATATAGGTAAGTTTCTACCTACATTATATTACAACCATGATATGACATAATATAGGGTACCACTTATTTCAAATAAGAATTTAAATACACAGCTTCTTTTTCTTGAAGTCCATCAAAAATAGGAGAAAAATTTTTGTTAATAAAAAACTTGTACATATTTTTGGAAACATTTATTGGTTAAGAAAATCACAAATATTACAGGAAGTATTCATGTTCGAAACATGAACATATTTGTTTTTAGTAGATATATCAATGAACATAGGTACTCATGTTCAACAAATAAAGTATGAAATATTAAAAAAAAAAAAAACACAAGTAGTACATTGAAGAAGATAACTTGTTAAATTAAATATAATTCTTGAAGTAGTCATAGATGTCAAGATGGGCCCAGAGTTTTATGGGGTCCATTTTTTTAGTAAGATGAAAGGAATTAGAAGCCAGTGTGTTTGAGGATTTGGTGGAAAAGTATTTGATTAGAAAGTGTTTTCAGGTATTCTGCAGAGTTTTCTTAGAATGTTTTTGTTATGTTAGATTTTAAAATTTGAATTTTTAATCCTGTTTAATATTATTATTAATTAATTTCACTCTACAATGTAAGTATATTTGATTGATGTGTGTAATCACTTATAAATCATTTGATTTGTACAAATTGGGTCAGTTACTCCAACACGGCTCTTTGTCTATAGTTGAAATCTATATATCGCTTAAAAGTTTATTTTGAATTGAAACTTAAAATCAGTAGACAAAATACAAAATCTATAGTTATTGTATTGGATATGGATGGAATATCTCTTTCAAAAAACATGTCTCCCTCACATTAATAGATTAGGTACTGGACTTTTCAAAAACGTTACCAAAAAAGACAATTAAATATATTCACTTTTACATCAATAAATACTTAATGTAATTGATAAATTCCCTTCAATATGTACATATATAAAAAAAATTCCAATCCTTTGAGTTTTATTACATATAGCCAAACCATCGGTAGCAGCAACATTTTAAAAAAATATAAATAAAACTCTAGAGTTTGTGTAGTTGCTCTGTTTTTCTTATAATTTTTGATCAATATAATTATTAAAAACCTTCCTGATCTTCTAATAATTCCTGTTGCTAGATGTAGATCTTTTGTACTTGATGCTGTTCGTTTGAGAGGTACTGCAGCATGAGTTTGTCATTTGCTGTTCATTAGTGATACTTGTGCTGTTATGGAAATAAATATTGGGAAATATCTTGAGCTCCCTTCAATGCGAACCTATTCTTTATATTATTATACGATCCTCTTACTCTTCAAAATGAGTGTGACAAATATAATAATTTGCTTTCAATGCTAAGGTTATCGTGAAATTATTTCACGTACTGTATGCGTATGCCAGAAAAAATACAGAGATAGCGGTGTATATTTTCACCGAATTCGGTGATATTTTTTATCATTTTAGCCCAGCTTGACAACTTTTCACAACACTCGTTTTTACCATTAATTTTTAATTTAGATTCAACTTTTATAAAATAAACATAAACACTAATGTAATGTTACTAATATAGACGGAGATTTTGTTAGGTTAACTTGGTCGGCATACTTCACTCTGTCCTCAGACCAATTTGCTACTCTCGCGCCATCTACTATTCAATGCTTTTCGCGGACACTTTTTCGACATTTTTCCTATACAAGCTTGTGCTCCTTATATCTAGTCTCCATGAACCCGTCATTCTTTTAAAAAATCGCTTGCGTTTTGGAGACAAATCTTCTTTAGTTACATCGCGCGATTTTTGATAGGAACAAACTGACTTTGGACGTCATCATCACGTCGTATAACATGCGCACAATTCTATTATTTGTCAATGGGGCATCTGATAAATGTTGTATAAGTGGTTGATTCGATCGTGAGAGCTATTATAGTCGTGAAATTCTTGAAAAAGGTCGCTATAATTTTTAGAATAACCAGTTGCGACAGGTTAACGCTGAAATTTTCAAAATATGTTGATACAGCTTCCACGTATTAAGCTCTCCAGGCTACAGAGACAACCCCGCCTGACTATAACTGATGGAATTCACTAGCACGCGGCAAAAGGAAGTATTGCACTCCTTGCCTTCCACCCTGAGATTATAGCGGGCCTCGCTATGTGAGCTGTATACGGTACGGTGTTTATGGCCTTGCCATCGGATCACATGCTTGATAAAAATTCACATCCACCCAGCATACCTCGCATCCTTCCAGCTGTGTAGCAAACCAAATACTTAACTTGTACTGCTTGTAACTGTGGTAGGGTCGTAGTAATAACTTGACAGTAATAGAGAATGTGATAAACTAGCTACGACTTTCTGAAAGTGCTTCCTGGAAATCGAGGGGATTTGCGAATGTTCCGGATAATTTTGGATATTTAGCACATTTTCTGCTCTTCATATTGAATATTAATAAAATGTATTTCGTTTCAATGTCACATTTTGAGATCATACAACGTTAACATCATATAAAAAGTGGCACTTCCGAAATATCTTTGTCTTAACCTGAACCAGTAGATGGAGGACGGAGCTTAAAGAAAGAAAACCTGTTGGTACTAAATGAAATGATCTGATTTGTACCAATCTATTTGTATGGATAATTTGTAGTCTACTATATTCAGATCTCATTTGACCAAGGGTATTTCATTTTGGTACAGATATGGTGACGATACTCTAACGAGTTTATCAATGACCAACACTCAAAAATCAACTTCTCACTAGAAGTAGAAGAAGATAAATCACTGAACATAATAGACTCGACGATCACCAGAAAAAGCTTGAATCAATTCTATCTATAGTGAACCAACATATTCAATATTATTAAGTTAGATAAATCGGAGTATTATACAACTATTAAACTTCTGTCTTTTGATAAAAGTTTCTGTAGTAGAAATGATATTGTATGCAATTCGTGTGTAAAGTAACCACTTTTTAACGAATGTGAATATTGTATGAGCCATCATGTAATTGGCGCACTTGCCTACGGCTCCCTTGTAAAGTTTATTTCTGATCATACTTTTTTCCAAGCGTACTCTTTTCTGTACCTGAGAATTATGTTTTCAATTATCTTCCTTTGGGTTTAAAGTCAGTAGATATTATGTTACGAATAACGTTTCAGTGGAACATTATAAAGTTAGTAAATTTGTGTGAGATTTTGCCATGAAATATCATAAAAGGTTCTAAAAATAGCGAAACGTGCTCTACTTCCAACGAGACCACCAAATAATGCTTAGCGCAGACGTTAATACTAATAACTTATATCCATGTTTCAACATACAAGACTACAATATTGGAAGTTTTCTTTCAGTGGAATTCACTCAACACGTGTGCAAGTGGCTTTGTTATAGGATTACATTGATATACGGGTCAATGTTACACTTTGAGGTAACTCATACCAGCTGTTGTGTTCGAGGTTTGTTAGCAACATATCCAATGTCAAAGAATAAAGGATCAATTTGCGACAATTTGAGATTGGATGATGTAAAGGAATGCGAGATGTTTATAGCTTGGGGAAACCGATATTGATTTTATAATTCCCCAAGAAGGTGATAATGTGGTTTTAATCACATATGTGCCTTTAAAAAAATTCATCTCGTACTGTTCATCACTAGATGAGTAGAACGAGGGTTCTCTTCCAAATATAGTATACAGTATGCAATATTCAACAAAATAGTTGGAAAATATAAAATGTCAAAGTTAACTACCATGTTTAGGTAGCTTGATGAGTTGATCGAAAAATGGATTTGAGCCGAGATCATTCTCGCGCAATAATCTATAATGCCTTGACAGGTTAGTTTCTGTTCCTGTTTTTGAACCACCACATTAGTCGACAGTTTTTGTTTGATATTATATATTTATCGTTTATTTAGCTAAAAAAAGAGCTAATACAATTAGAAATATTATGAAATCCTTATAAAATGTATGTACATATAAATTTGAATGAAAATAACACTGAGCATTTAAAACAATTTACCGAAGATTTATGGAGATTAATTAGTCGGATTAATCTTAGCGACGATCCATGAATGAGTACAGTCACCCAGGAATACTTCGATGCTTTATTTGAGCATCACTGAGCATTTCATGGACTACAACTATAAAATGTCACATAAAGAATCAACTTCTCGTTAGATACCACTTTATTATCAATTATTGGACCATCTATACATTCCCGAACTGACGAAATTCTCACTTTTCCAAAATTTCCCCAGAAGATGCAGTGGACGCCTTCAAAAACTCTTGAAAATATCAATTAATGAAATAAGTGTCATAGAAAACTTTATCCAAAATCACATGAAGAAAAAATAAAAGAATGTGCTCTGAATGAGTTAAAAAACATAAAATTAATTTTTTTTCTATTGGTGACCCATTTTACCTATTTAAAGCATGCCTCAGCGTGTTTAAATCGAACTTTATAAAACGCGCGTTTTTTAAAGTTACCATGGCAACATCAACAACTCAAGAAACGAAGTCTAAATCTATGGTCCAAAACATGTCTAAATGACAATTTTCTTATTATTGATCTGACAGGAGTAGTTTGTAACGTCAAAACTTTTATTCGAACAATATTTAACAATGTCAAATTTATAAATTAAAATGAAAAGTGCCGTTGTTATTGTTTGAAATATTAATATTTCGATTTTTCAAATCTTAGGAAACGGTATTTAAATTAATACTATTCATAGAACTCAATAAGCTTGAACTTCCATCAAAATACAAATTAGTTTATGTTTTTCTCATTTCCATGAGAACGCAAGGTATACATCATACTCATCACGAATTCAACCGTTTGACATTTAGTTCTTATTTCCATCTATGATTTCCATTTCTTGTTATTGTAGTATTTATAGACCAGTATTTATAATTTCAAAGTGCACCAATAAAAAAAATAGCGTAAAGTATTCGTGGATAACTGGTCTTTAAAACACTTGCTCTATTTCGAAAAAATCGCGCGTGTTTTAAAGACCTTAATATCCACTTATACTTTAATATACTATTCTATAAACAAATATATACACAACGAACTCTAATTTCAGGTTGTGTGCAATCCGAAGAAATGCATTCTTCTCGAGGTCTTCCATTTGAAATAAGTGTAATCAAAATTTTAAATACAACAGAAAATATTTTTCACTATGTCTGACTATGTCAAATTTACTGACAGCACAAAAGTTTATACAACAAACTACTATATTCAAGGCAACTAGATACTGATTACGTAGCTAAAAGAGAGTATTAAAATGAAAACCTCATTTAAAAAGCATTGGTCATTTACGCACGCTTTTGGGTGTTATAATGAAAGTCCCATATAAAAAGCGTTGTTCATTTACGCACGCTTTTCAACGTATGTATAATGTATGATTTCAAAAAATTTTTTTGGTTCGTAAATGACTATTTTTGAAGGTGGTCGTAGATAAAGGTAGCTTAATATTGTATAACTTGCGAGTTTTCACTCTGTTGAACACTCTGTTGTATAAAAACCCAATCACAAAAGTTGGAATGGTGAACATGCACAATCAAATTGTAGATAGTATCAATAACAGTCTTCAAACAAATATTACTAAGAATACTAGTAGCTGGACAAAAACGGAACAAACCCATTAACAGGAACTGCGTCAACGTTTAAAAAAAACGCAGAGACCCGTCGATCTTTGATCTAAGGAGGACAATTTTTTCAGGTTTTTTTCGACTCCGCTACTTTCATCTCTAGCGGGGGTAAGCGTCACCCCAAAATATTGTAATGACATTGGCAGTCGAGTGAGGTATAATTTTAAAGCCCTCCCAATTATCTCAACAACAGTCTTTAAATTTCAAAATTCGGTCTAATACTTTCAAAATAAATTACATTTTCAAATCAAACTCAATTGTTTTGTTTTTCTCAAAATAGTGAAAATGATACATAAGTCGTTGACTACACCACTAGTTTTGGTGTTAATTTTTTTACTATGCTTTGTTTCTGAATTTTATCATCACAGTTGCAAAAGACAAATGGATACGATACGGACGTGAGGTTAGTGGATTTGTACAACGAAACAAAGTTTTGTTTTATTGTGTTTTTGAAGATTAAATACCATGGTTCATTCCATTGCAAGTGGAGTAGATAAAATTTTGCTTTATCTCGTAAACAATATAACTGATAAGTTATTTACTGAAAAAACCAAAATAAACAGGACACTAGGAAGTAAGTTTTGGAGTTAATAAAAAAATTTCAAGATACTGAAAATGTTGCTAGTGAGAAAAGAACAAATAGACCGCCTGTAGTGAGCCTTCGTCGTACTGAGGGGGGTAAAAAGTTACCCCAGACTCATAGTTTTCAGGTTATTTGTGTAAAAATAGAATATTCTGCTTCGTCCATTCGAATTATCCTCCTTTAAAATTTGCTTGATGTATTTCTTTGTGATTGTACAAAATTGCAAAATTCCATGAAAAAAAATTGACTTGGGGGACGTTTGAGCCCCACTTAGTATTTCATGCGACATTTCAAAGACTCACTTGACATGAGCGATTCACGTATTTGTGGTCCAATTCGTCTCATAACTAGTCATTATTTGCTAACCTATTGCATAGGAGAGACGTCTTCTTTGTTTTTGTTTTTATGGTGAGGATGTGCTATGTCTGCAAATGTAAATGTTCGTAATCCCAAACAATTGACGAACAAGGAGTAAGAACAATTTTTGCTGGGAGAATCTCTCATCAAAGGCAATGCAATCAGAAGATTTGTGACCAGAAAAACTATGCAAAAATCCCTCAAAAACCTTATTCTTGATATTTTTCCAGAGTTGTAGAAAAGAAATTAAGATTATCAAGAAGTGTGCGGCCTACACCTGGTTGGTGCTATTTATGCGACAGGAAATGGGATAGAAAATGCAGGCAAATCTGCTGCCACTGCGATCGGTTTGTATGTGCTCCTCATTCAGCGAAACAAATTTTTCGCGAAAAGTTCAAAAATCACCATACTTCACATCCAGACTAGATTAAGGTTTTGTACTTAATTCCAGTTTTTATCATTTATATTTATATTCGAAATTGTAAGATCTAGAAAGTTTATGGACTTAGTTTGTTCAATTTCTACTGTAAATTTGATATTTTTATGTATTGAGTTAATGTGAGTAATGAAGTAACTTCATAATAGACATGACTTTTCTATATTTCACAAACCATCACTTACAGACTACAATTCATAATAGTTCAGTCCACCCAATCAGTCATAAATTAGCAGCTTTCAATAGTATGATACATAGACTTTTAACAGTTCCATTGAATATTGACAATTACAATGAAAAACCAAATATAATAAAACAAATAGCAGTTAATAATAATTACGATCCAAATTTAATTGACAACATCATAAATAAAAAGATACGAAAACATACTCTAGAACAAGTATTTCCTTCTGATAAAAACAAAAATAACCAATTTAAAAGCTTAACTTACTTTGGAATACCATCCTTAAAAATAAAATCATTTTTAGAAACTTTAGACTTGAATATTTGCTTCAAAACCGACAACAATTTATCCAAATTCATTAAAAACAACAAATCCAAATCTTCAAAACTAAATAAATCAGGAGTTTATAAATTAAAATGTGTTAATGACGACTGTGATAAAATTTATATAGGTAGAACTTTTAGGAATTTTAAAACTAGAATTTCAGAACACAAACGTAGTTATGACAACCAAAAATCAGATTCCAACTATTCAAATCATTTATTAGCAAACCAACAAACACTCTTTCGATTCAAATTTTGAAATTTTGCATATAGAACCTAAATCTTTCAAATTAAATTTTTTAGAAGCCCTAGAGATAAATAAAAA
Source organism: Galerucella calmariensis (assembly GCA_910591675.1). NCBI lineage: Eukaryota > Metazoa > Arthropoda > Insecta > Coleoptera > Chrysomelidae > Galerucella > Galerucella calmariensis. The sequence continues at coordinate 166,336 of CAJUYG010000688.1, read as the reverse complement.
CAAATATTCAGATAATCTTCTTAACGACCAACTTGATATTAACAATTCCCCCTTATTAACCTTTTTACCTAGAATAGTTCCTGTAGGATTGTTGTGAATGAGTTTCCAGGTAAACTTGTGAAATACTTTAGTTAATCCCATATTTAGACAAATTCATTTCATTTCCTTGTAAATAGATTATAATTTCATTTTTAAATATCCGTATAATTTAGTATTAAGGCACTGTATAAATTGAAAATTCCTCATTATACCTCCATTCGTTTGAAAAAGCTACTGTGTTAGCGAAACGCGTCACTTTCGTTCCAGTTTAAATATAATGTAGATTTAACAAAATAAAATTATTTGATTTCATAATTTACTATGGATCTACATCAAGTAAAAGGCTCATCTATTCAATAGTTATGTAAAACTCTGCAATTTTACGTGGGGTACAAATATACCCCCACACGGTATTTTCTGTATTTTTCTTAACTCAGTACGACGAAGGTTAATGAAGCTAGTGAAGTTGCAGCGTTGAGACTTGTTCATCTAGATCCTACATTAAGTACAAGGCAATGGGCATTTGTGTCTGGAATCAGTCGAACTAGCATTCAAACCATTTTGAAGAAAAACTTCTCAGATGAATGCAGTTTTTCATGAATGGCTCTGTGAATCGTAATAATGTATACAAAACAACCATCCTCTTCAGAAGAATTGCTTCAAAGAATTGTCCAGGAGGGGATCAAATCATTCTTCGGAATTTTCATTATTCTTGGGACACGGGTAGCCATCAACTTAAACATTCAATCAAACTAAACGTAATTTAAACTTTAAAATGTACTTTATTGAGAAGTAATAGGCCGAAGTTTAGATTGTTGTGAAGATAATTGAAAGGGTTTCGAAATGAAACATCAAAAAACTACCGACTCAACGCTAGCAACAAAAGAATTGACGCATAGTTCACAGAAATAAATTGAGGTAAAATAAGTGATTCTAAAGATTACCTCTTTTGAAGAAGTGAGTATTTTGACGGGTAGTGTATTAAGGAAGCTGGAGCATAGTTGAGAGTTATCTCACTACCAACTCATTGGCTATAGATAAGCATTTCTCGAGGAGACCTGCGCTTAGAGTCATGGACCAAAAAAAGACTGTTTGAAACTTTTGCTTAACCACTGGATTGTATTACTTACTAATCGAATAATTTAAACTGCTGGTAATGAAAAATACTCCACCGTAACCGTAAAGTGTGGAACGCTACATATTGACACAACAACACAACACAAATTTAATTACACCAATATTCACAGGGCCACAAAAAAAAACAAAAAATGATGTATGGCCGTCATGACCCAATTTTTGAAACAAGTTTTGTAAGTTCAAAGAGAAACTGCAAATGAGTTACTACTCCGAAACACGAAAATTCTCTGGTAATGGTGAAAGCTGCATAATTCGTACAAACGTGAATTCATGGTTAATTATTAGTGGGATAGGATTATTGGAACGAGTAGCTATATGTGAGTCTATGAGTCTGGTCTCACATCAACTGGTTTGTTATCCAATTTACATGCATTTAACGATCTATATTCTGGCCGATTTCTGTTCGGATCAATTTATCCTCTGCTTCCTTTCTATTTTAATCCCATGCAACAAGGTTTTTTTCATAATAATCTGCGTTAACCTCATTTTTCGAAAATTCAGTAGTTGGATTTATAACAAATACACTCACCGGCACGAAAAACGGGCACCCCGATAATTTTTCGATGAAATGCATCAATTCTTCAATGTTTTCTTTCTAATTCGGTTTTTCCCACAACCAACACGGTTTAGTAGAATACCGTGCAGATTTTTTATCAAGTTAAATCTTCCCAAATTGAACATAATTTAGGTATTGTACGAAAATCTCAATAATGTAAAAGTTATCACGTTGCACTTACTTCTGCGGTTTCGGTAGGCTATGCATTTTCAGTGATTTTCACGAATAAATTTAAGGTTATGTAATGTGTTTATTCATGTTTCTTGGTTTATTACTTGCTTATGTCAATTAGTGCGAATTTCAAGATGTCTTAAAGCGCGGAAACTGTTGCATCTATTGTTGCTCGTATTCAAGACGGAAGAAGTCAAATTTACGTGGCTTACAGGTTTGGGGTATCACGCAGTACCGTGCAAAGTGTATTTACACGTTTTATAGAGACGGGAGCTTACATTCGACGTCCTGGAACTGGTCCCCAGAGAAGAACTACTCATTGAAATGACCGTTTTATGATATCTTCGGCACTAAGAATTAGTCATACAATTGCTGTAGATATTATAAACAACATTGAACATGTCAGGAACGTAAATGTTAGTGAGCAAACAGTTAGAAGAAGATTGAATGGAGCTAATCTGAGATCTCGAAGACCCGCTATAGGACCAAAACTTTCCAGAGGACATCGTGTAGCCGGATTAAAATTCGCTAGGTAGCATCAAAATTGGAATGCATACGACTGGAGCCGTGTGTTGTTTACCCATGGATCCAGATTTGCTTAAGATCCCCAGATGGTCGCGAGAGAGTCTGGAGAAGAGAAGGTGAACGATTTGCTGAGTGTACTTTTAGCCCTAGAGTAAGTTTTTAAGGGGGTTCAATTTTGGTGTGGGCTGGAATATCTTTAGAGGCACGAACAGGATTGTACATGGTCCCTAGAGGATACGTGACTGCAGATAGGTACACAAATGAGATCCTACAAGACTATGTTGTTTCATATGTATGTTGTTTCAGATGGCATGGCCAGCGCGCAGTCCCGATCTAAATCCAATCGAGCATATTTGGGACATGCTAGGTGGAAAAATTCGAAGCCGGGTACCTGCTTCTCTTAACTTGGATCAGCTGAGAGTGGCTCTTTTAGAGGAATGGAAAGCAATTTTACAGAATGAAGTATTCAACTTAATTAACAGTATGCCAAAAAAAATGATTGCCGTTATACAGGCTCGTGGAGGTGATAGGAGGTATTAATTAGACAGAGAGGTGATATATACCAGTTTTTTAAATTGTTTTTTGTGTTTATGATGATAATTGTATGACTGCTGATTTTCTTTTCTTTGTGTTAATGTTAACAAGCATCATTTTCTTGAAATAAAAGCTTTCCGAAAACATTTTTAAATAAAGCATACTTTAAAACATGTACCAATGCCTGCCTACCGATGACAAAGGTTACAATGAAAAAATAGAAAATTTAGGCATTTTAATAAAAAAATTATAGGGGTGCCCGTTTATCCTGCCGGTGAGTGTAGTACGGTGTAGTTAAGCTTAATTGCAAATTAACAGTTCATATGCATGGAGAAACTCAAATATTTCTAAACTTTACATCTACACAGGAAAATATGGAAGCTTCCCTCCAAGAGAAGATTCAGCTTGTATGGAATGTTACACCTTCTGGAGCCAGTTGTTTAATGGAAGTTCAGGTGAAATGCAGTTGATCTGAAAACTTCAATTAAGCAAGGCGTAGTAAGTTACAACAGGATTCTGAAGAACGTTTGTTAAACATTGGTTAGCAACGTTAGCAACACGTATGCGCAAGCGCTTGGATGACAACAGAGAGACAGATTATTTTGTTTCATGTATCTGTGTATCATTGGATTCCAAATTATATTATAGAGATGCTAAGAGTGGTGAAAAATAGAGCTACATATAATATCAGCTCTATTTAATATGGTTCAGATCTCAGCTGTAGGCTTCTGTGGATAATTCAATTTAGCGTTCAGAGTATGATCATTTTGACAGGAAAAAGTGGAAGTAATCAGTACAAGAATCCGGAGATAATTTGAATTAAACTCGAAATTTAAGTGTAAAGTGCTATGCTGTTTATGACGCTCCAATATAACGTGAGAACAATCATACAGAAGAGCTTGTTTCAAGCAGTAAACTTTTTTATTGTCCACATTCATGTGAACTAAATAGGAGAAACCTGTAATTTTTGATAGTGGTTATTATCAGTGATAGAATAATAGATTAAAGTTTGAGTGGAGGAAAATGTCTTCCCAGTACGCAAGTGCTTTAAAGATCAGCTATGCTATATGTCTTAAGTCACAAGTGCCTTATGAAAGGAAGAGATTGCGCCACCTACCTGTGAACTATGGACTCAAAATATTTCCAAAATACGGGCAGTCACCAACAGGGTAGAGGATCTCTGAAGGCGCGAGGGTGCTGCCACATCAGCACTAAAATTTCTAATCTTATGAGGAAACTGTAACGCTGTTAGTGGCAGTTGCAGATTCTTCCACATACATCAGCGTTGACATCCCAACGTGTTATCTATGATCCTAACCTGACAAGCATAGACCTGCATAGACCAACGTTTTACCGATGCGTTTTACGACGTGTATGTGAGTTTGTCCAGTTTTTTTTAACTATTTTGCTTATTTGTGGGTGTGTTGAGTATCCGTAGTTTCCGTAGTTGGTTTTTATTATTTATAGTGGGACTTTTATTTAAGAGACATGTCGAGAATATGTATTGTGGAAGACTGTAATGTGAGGTGCACCCGGTAAGCTTTATCTTCATAAAAAACAAGACAGAGGTAGTTATTCTTCCATACAGCTTTGAACTTCCCAGCATTGTTGTTGAATTTCTAACATTTCTTTTTCTTCATGTTTGTCATTGAAATATGTAAAAAAACGTTTTATTTATTGTATACTTTTTTATTCATGAAATATATGAACTTGATGATTATTGCTTCATTTTCTCCACTTCAGACATAATATGGTCCATTTTTTGAAATTTCATTAAATTTTACTCGACTTGATTGATTGTTATTATTGTGATATCAATCTAATGTTGAGTAACTTTAAATTAAATATCAAAAAATGGAACATAAGTGTCCTTTTGCAATAAAAGTAATTTTACAGTAATTTTGAATAGGTATGCTGCCAAAAACTGTGAAATCACAGGAATCTTATTTTCCAGCTGTTAGCAAAGTTCACAATCATCTGATTTGTGTTAGAAGTACTGACGGGTCTCTCAAGGTGGCGCCACCGGTTCAAATAGAGGGCGCCTCGGGTCAGCTTCTCATCTATAGGTATTTTTTTATCTATGGTCACCATCATATCTACTGGTCTGCTTGATTTTTATTCTATCCATATCTATCTATGTAGATACAATTTTTATTATTTTTGTAACAACACCAATTAATTAGACTGAACGTGGTTATCGTTTTGTTCATACGACGAAATCTCGTTGCCCTTCCTCCAGATTCCAGAAAGTATTTATCTGTTGATACCGACTGTTCATGAAAATACCGATGCGTATAAATTATTTATTATTTTCCATTCTTTATTTTAACTCCAATTAAAAATTGATACCAGTTACCTCCGACCAACAGAAACTTCAAGTGAAAGGTGAATTTCTGATTTATAAACTTTGCAAAGTTTCCCATTGAAATGACGTTTGAGAATTCTCAATAAATCATGTGCGAAAGCACCAGACAAGTTAAATTATAAACGATGATGCTACCGAAAATTTTCGACACGTCATAAATCAAATATCGTATGTATCATGTTGAAAAGTATCTAAGTCGTGTGGCTTGGCGTGGTTAATCAACAATTTGACGAGCCTCGACGGCCTATTGAAAAATGTATAAGCTCCGCAAAGTTATTAAGTAAGCAGAAAATTAATCATAATGTAATCGTTAATGTATAGCTTGATATATTTCTCATCGGGAATACAATGAAGCAGCTTGAAGAACAGTGTGTTAAAAAAATATCTTTTTAATTTTTTTTTGTTCACAAAGAATTCAAAGTTTTTCCAAATTTTCTGAAATCGTAATTTTTTATTCTGACCTAATCAGTTGTTGTGGTTGATACTTCAATTTCCAAGTTGTCCAAATGTCCAAATGTCATTTCCCAAACTCAAATATTTTGAGATAACAGAACCTCATACATACAGATCTTACACTGAGAAATGTGAACAAATATGTGGAGAAATTGACTAAAGTTGGGACGGCTACATGGTAGCTCCACCACGTCCATAAATTCAGGTAGAAATTTTATTTTAGGGGATTAAGGTCACCGGTCAAGTCCACCATGCTAATCTTTTAATGACATTCTGTTAAACCATATATTTGAGTATGTAGTAGTTTGATGTACGTATTTGAGAGAAAGCTGCATCCTTGTTTTCTATGATAGATTTGAGTATGTAGTAGTTTGATGTACGTATTTAAGAGGAAGGCTGCATCCTCGTTTTCCGTAATGAATTTGTATATATAACAATTTGATGTACGTATTTGTGAGGAAGGCTGCATCCTCGTTTTCCGTAATA